>OMLI01007760.1:2080-17245 GCA_900302605.1 Rondeletia loricata
TGCTGAAACACACACACACACTATTCCTCAATGACTGCCCACACACACCTCCCAGTCTGGAGAGTACAGCATGGCCATCACACAGAGCATTCCATCATACTGTCACTCACATCTGCTGCCCTTTCTCATTATTGCACCCTCCCAATTCTCTCCTTTACCTCCCCTTCAGCCAAACCCTTTTTTCTCTCTTCCTCCAACCTTCCACATTATCTCCCCCCCCCTTTCTTCCTACCCGACAGACGATCTTTCTATAAAAATGAACAGAATTCCTGAAGAGATGGGTGGGGGTAGGCAGGTGGGGTGACAAGCTTTTATACCAGTCCGATGTCCACAGTGCTTCAGACAGCATGTTCACAAGCTGAAAAAGCCATTTAAAGGTTTCTATACACCTTATATGATTGAAACCGAGAAGTGATTTTTCACATGTGCACATGGTTAGAGTGCCAGCATTAGACAGCAGATATCATTTTTCACCTCTCCCTGAACCTGTGAAAATGGAATGATGGAAAATACCATTGTTGTATTTCAGTGACTATATATCCATGGGAGCTCTTTCTGTTTGGGCATAGTAGGCTGTAGACTCTGCAGATTGTTTCCCCTCTGCTGCTTTCAGAAGGGATAAATGACAAACCATGTCAAGCTGGTGATGCAAAGAGGATAATTAGGATTCACGAAACCCAGTTTGTCCTCAAAAGAAAATCACTTCCCTGGTGCTAAGGGGCTACCAAGGCACAGATCATTTTACATATCAGCACCTAGCAACTGGCAGATGGAGTGAACTTACTGTTGGCTGCCAAAGCTGATAGGACACTGCAGGACTGCAAAATGAGCTGTGATGATTCCCCTGCTGAGGCCAACAAGAGAGACATACCTCATTAAGATGCATAGCATCCTCGAATGCCTGGCCACACTTTACAGCGCTAAGTTGCCCCTTGCAAAAATGTTCACATTGCCATTGAAAACATACAGTTTGTAGATGCCAGTTTCAAAGCAAACAAAGACCAGCTTAGTGATCATAAAAGTGAATTTGGAAATTATTGTTATATAGAAATATGAACTCAATTACTATATAATAACCAATTCATCGCCATATTATTGTGACATGTTATATTGGTAAATACAATGGTATTACATGAAACAGCAACACCATTGTCTTTGACATGTATTGTTCGAATGAGTTAGGTCTTTAAAGCAGCTAACAACATGCAACAATATCTGCATGGAAGAGTATGGCAGGCAAAAAACTGTGAGTCATCACAAATCCTATCCACTCTCTCTTTATAAAACCACAACTCAACTCTCTGCATGGAGAGAGACAGACCGTTAAAACTGCACCTGTTGTGAAGGCATAAACATGAGTTCCTCATAGCCATCTATCATAAAACTTTTGTTGTACAAGTGAATAGAGGCACATTCTCATTACAAAATTCCTTCCTGCTCCAAAGGAAAGCAGAGGTAAATATAGTCCTTATCTATTTTCATTTGGTATGTATGGGGTCCCTGGGGGCCCTTGGCACAGCCCCCACCGCCTGATGCTAGGGGGCCAATGCTGAGGCTGCAGCGACTTTAGTGTGTCCCAACATCCTGCATCACCCTCTCCCCTACCATTCCCTCTGCAGCTCAAAATCATGTAACTCTAGCTTCCTCGTGTTGTCCTTTGTTTAATCTCCCGTCTCCATTCTGACCCTTTGTGTTAATCGCCCACTACGTCACCGGCCCCCTTCTCTTCCGTCCTCTTCTCGGTTTATTTCTTCCCGTCACATTCTCAGCCATATCCTGTTCGCTGATTATCCTACTGATGCCATGCTCCTTTCCTGTTAAAAAAATAGTAGGCTATAGGATGACAGAGGAGTGTGGAGGGGAAGTAATTTTAGTGGTCCAGCGACTTAAACAAAGGAGGGGCAAGAAGAAGAGATAGGAGCAAGGAGAATGAGTGAGAGACAATGAAAACAGGGGCCGTAGGGAGAGGGAGGCCAAGAAGGAGAGAGAGAGAGAGGTGAGACAAAGACAGAGAGGCATAGACTCATGGGACGGACCGACAGGGCTGTGTAGAGGAGCTTAATTTCCCAACACCATCTGTTACCAGTCCCTGGGTTGAAAGCCCCACTTATGTCAAACCTCCCACAACCACACCAGCAGAGTACTGCAGAGCCACGAGAGACCCCACTGCATTTTCCTGTCTGTCCCCACACTTCTTCTCCCCCTCCAACCTAGCAAGTGGTTCACACAGTCACCCACCCACTCTCATCCTCTACAGTGACGCTAACCCACACTTTAGCTGTGTACGGGCTGAGATAAATGAACCCGCCTGCTATTTTCTGGGTCATAGTGGATTCAAGTTTCTGTTGAGGGAAAAAAAAAAGTGTAGCTATATGCAAGGGCATCAAAATGTTTAATTTACCTATGCTCTACAGGAAAACTATATTTTCACCTCTACGCCTGTTCACTTAATCAATGAGCTTTTGATAACAATTCTTATGATTTCTGTCAAACTATCTTGATTTACTGTCAGTGTTTAATCTGGGCCGGCTGACATCGATTGAAGAAAAGCCCACAGGGGATGCTGGGTATATATAGTATCTACTGGGAAGGAAGAGCCCACGACTCAAAATGTGTCACTGGAATTGCCTCCAAGCTACTGTTTTTCCCTTTTTTTCTTAGTGGTGCAGGCATTATGGACTCTCTTGTGGAGAGTTGTCTGGCCTACATTCACACGGTTTGTAAAGGCAAGAAAATACATCAAATCCCAGGATTCAAGACAAAAAATATAACATTGTGCTTGAGTGCAGCCCCTAAGATACTAGTCTTGTAGTGACTCTGCCAAACTCGTTGTTGCTCTCTGCATAACACTCTTGGGGCATGTTATCTGCCAGAAAAATGAAGGTCAATGGTGGTTTCAAGTCATCCCTCCTCACTTTCCAGTGCCCGCGTGCCTATCAAACAGAGGTGGTATTTTTTTTGTGGCATGCTAGTTATTAAAGATATATACCTTTCAGTAAATAGTGCATCTACCATGAACATTTTGATGTTATCCTCTTTTGACATCTTATTCTTGTTTTCAACTTGAAGGATTGTTGAATTCAGTGATAGCAGACCTATGGTTGCAGCTGCTTCATCACCTGTATGAAGAAATGCTCTATCCATAAAAGAAAGAGGGGGGGAGGAGACACGGTTACCCTGAGGACAGACCATTCTCTGGCATTTTAATCACTTCATTTACACTCTCGCTCAGGTTATTTCTATGCAAATTATCTGAAAAGGTCACACTGCAAAGAGGGATATCTATTCTGTTCCAAACGGTGTTTATAAACAAGGAAAAGGTAAATGTCTACATTAACACTAGCCTACTGGCATGTTAATACAATTTAGATTCAGGGCACTGGCCTTGCCATTAGGATACCTTAGTGGTTAATGCTCATCAAGAAACAGCTTCTTCTAGAACTGAACAGGTAAATACTTTCAGTAATGGCTTCAGTAAGTCAAACTAGTTGTCTGATAAGAATATTGGCATTAAGTTAAAGAAAGGGAGTCCTCGTGTGGCCACTTGGGTTACGACAGCCAATATTTTACCCATTTGAAATAATGATCGTTTTATCACTCTGGAGCCTTATTGATACTCTTTGTATTGTTTTTTTTCTGGTCCACTAGAAATAAAGTAACCTGCCTCTGCCAGATGGTTTGTTTTCACAAATCCATCTGGGAACGCTCCAATCTATTGGTTTGACCAATCAGCGTCCTATACGGGCGTGCTTTGCATATCTACGGTTTGTTTAGTCTTCTCTCTTCTGCGCTATCCTACTATGTCATATGGCTTGTTGATCTGATTGGTTGAAGTTAGCTTTGCCAGACGGTGATAGACAGATGGTTCATCCAATCACCTGCCAAGTAGCTTTTTGAAAGTGCCTGCCACTTTCAAAGGTTTTGCCGAGTGCGTTTCCATTTGGATTTGTGAAAACAAACCATTTGGCAGAGTCAGGTTAGAAAAAAAGGACTACAAAATGTAAATTGTGATAAGATAGATTAAATTTTTTTTAATTGGACACACCACAAAAGGAAATTACCGTATGACCAGCACATATTTTCAGAAGTCATACAAGTTGAATATTCCATGTCCAGTTAATACAAGACATGTCAGTGACTAGTTGAGAGAATTAGATTATTTGGTTGCTTTGAACTAATGTCATTGCAAGGCCACTGGATGTCACTCACCCACGTTTAGGCTTATATATGTAAATTGCAAGACAATTGTAAACCAAAACCAAATTACTAATATCCAAATGTTACTTTGTAATGAAAAACGCCCCTCTAATAGCCTTAGGAATACATATAAGCCAATGTGAAAGCCATTAGTGAATCCTGGCTGCACTGTCATGGTGTAAACATCTGTACATCAGTCATCAATACAACGTAAACACAGGAATTGAAACCTCTATGGAGTCACCTGCCACTAGCTGAACTACTAACTCAATTCAACCGATAAACCTACAGACTTGTTTTACAATTTACAGTTCTAAAATGATACCACACTTCTATATTGTACAATGACGAGCTGAGCTAATGTGAAAATATAGACACAAGGAATGGATGTTCCAATGAATACACCAAGAGACAAGAGATCTTTTTTCCAAACTTTACTTGATGACAATATACAAGAACATCTTGAGCACGAAGATCTTCCCTGATCTTCCGGGCTCACTATAGGGAGATGAGAAGGGCAAAGTTAGGACAACAGCACACAATCACCATTTCTAAAAAAAACCTCAAGATTATATGAGTAATCCAAATAAATTCAAAGGAGGCAAAGCTTGGTTAGATATTGGTAATATATTTTAGCCCCAACATCATGGCTTGATGCTTTGCTACAAATAAAAAATGTTATGAATGACTTAACTAAGGCAAGATTGTCCTTCAAGGAAAAGGCTTAACAGTGACAATAGAAACAATTCAGAAATTTCAGTGAGAAATTCACTCATTGGCAGACATTTAGTTCAGTTACCTCACACTGGACAAACTTAAAAACTGTGAGTTACACATGTTACACGTCAGTTCTGCTTCTCTTTACTAGGGATGGGGATCGATACCCGGTTCTAAATAACTAAAAACCCGAGAATCGATAGGCGCCGACACTATCGATTCTCTTATCGATCCTATATGGGTGTGTCATTCAAATATTCGTTTCTGCTAATTAGCATAGGCTACATACAACTCAAACAACCGTTACGTTACAGACAGTAAATGATTTATATATAGGATATGGAAAAAGGAAAAGAAAAGAAACGGGTTAAATCCCGGAGTTGAGAGCGCTGCTCACCGAGCGGCTAACGGCGGCTGCGGAGGAGATTTTCGGGCTGTGAGTAAACCGTGGCGGAGTACAAAGACAAAGTTCACCGGTCAGAGCAAGAGACCTGCCGCCAGAGGAAGCTGCTCGATATTGTGTTGAAACCTGAAGTCAAGCTGCACAGAGCAGGTTAGTCGGTCCAAACAGTAGCTAGGAGCACCAGTCAAGCTAGCCAGAAGAAGAAGGTACGACTTCCGGTCACAACTGTCAAAATAAGACCACCAGCGTACTAAACTACATACCTGCGTTGAGTAGTAGCGTTCGGTTTCCAAACGGCTGCTCCGTAGCTCAAACTGTCACATATTATCCTTGGCCTTAGTATCATCCTACCAGAGAAGGCTGATATGCTTCTTTTTCTTCAGAAGAACTGTCAAATTCCTGTTTGAATTTCTTTTAGCCTTTTTGTTGTAAAACATATTATCTATTTTATTTATTATTTATTTATGTTTGGTAATATCCATTGTTATGGTTAAAACATTTTCTGTAAGAGAGCTACTATAGTAAATAAGAAAGTATTATTTAAAACATTGCTGCTGAAAAATGCATATTTGTGTTATTGAGCAATAAAAGCAATGCAATTTTTTTTTCTTTCCTCCAAATAATCAAAAAGAATCGATAAGAGAATCGATAAAAAACCGAATCGTTAAGCAAAATCGATAATTGCACCGGAATCTATAAAATCTTAACGTTCCCCATCCCTACTCTTTACTAGAGGTTTTAAGCGCTGAGCAACTTCCGAAGTAAAAGAGTTGTGCCTAAGCAGCATGTTTTTAATTGAGTCACAGCAAAGTACTCACTTCTGTTTAAACAATATTAGCCAGAGTGGGCTAAGCCTAGTGGATATGCCTATTACAGCAGTAACCGTGGTACAAAGGAGTGGGGCACAGGGAAAAGTTATTAGGAGAGTTTGAATCTTGACATGGAAAAGGGAAACACTGAAGGGAAACTGCAGGGTGAAGTAGGGTGAGACATGCTCTGGGTCTATCAGCATTTGATGTGCAACACAATGGCACACCATGCTTGTGCTGCTTGTATACCTGAAACTGACACCTCATTTCTGCAAAAGAATTCCATGGGAAGCAAAATCAAGAGCAAAAGATGAAAGAAAGTAATGTTAACTTACTGAAAAATAAAACTGATATAAGATCTCTGAATTAATCTTAGAGGCTGTACTCCACAGGCCATGTTCCACATATGGACTTGGGCCAATCAACCCATGGTGGACATGGTTGTACAAGCCAGTTGAGCTGAACCTGAAGGAGCCAGTCCAGTTGGGTTTTGTCTTTCAGAAATCCTGTCTAGGTGACTGTTGGCCAGGGATAGGCAACCATGTGCCACGGAGGGCAGAGAGTATGCAGGTTTTCATTCCAATCCAAAACTCTCTAGTTGAACGTGTGCTAATTAGTGAAATCAGCTGGTATAGTCTGGTTGAAATGAAAACCTGCATACTCTTGGCCCTCCATGGCACGATTGCCTATCCCTGCTGTAGGCTATCCCGACAGTACCATTAGGTTTCCAAAATAGGGTCTACTCTACAACACTATTAGTGTAGTTCAAGCTAATCAAAATTAGTGTCAGGGGTAACTGGTGGAAGAAATCCCTTCCTGTGGATGCTATATCCACAGAAGAAAAAGCATTAGCTTTGGTTGTCAAATGGGTAGGTGAGGATGTGAAGGAGGGAGTTAGCTAGGACCATCACTCCTGGATTATCTGCACACTGCAGTTAGTCTATTTATGAACAACATTTACCTTCTACAGTTCCCGAAGAACAATTGATAAGATGATTGGAAAGATGACACAGGAAATTAAAACAGAAGTTGTTTAAAAGCAAGACTAACAGGCTAGGAAAAGAATAAGTGAGCAATGAATATTAAATCATAAAGGAGTCAAGTGCATTCAACTTAATGATGCCTTCCCTAGTCTTCTTTCATATAGGCAAAGACAACAGACTATAATGTTGAGGAAAATAAATTCTAGGTCCCTATGGCATTTTATTACAGGATTATTCAGAATTATTCCTATTCAGTGCACAGAGCCAAGAGACTGTAAGGATGTGGTCAGTGACTGTTCTCTTGGCACAAAGAGAATATAATACATCACTCAGTCACACTACCTTTTTGCCAGCTGCGCCCACGGTGGCCTTCTTGGTGCCTCGTACTTTCTTCATTCTGTTCTTGCGTTCCTTGCGCTGTTTCCTGGAGGACTTCTTCTTCTCATAGAGACCATGCTGAAGGAACACAGGCATCAATTAAACTCAATCTGTTACCCAGCCCAACAAGTCAATTATGGGTTATGGTAATCTGCATGACCATAAATGCAGATGATCAGAACCTAGTATTCCCAAAATCTAGCATGGATTTGTCACTACAACATTGGTCATCATCAGTCTGGAAGCCGTTCTGACTTTTGCATTTTGATCCTTGTCCATTCAGAACCATTGTATGGTCTTTTTGAGCCTGTTCATATCAGACAAGTTCTCTGATAGGCTGCCTGGATTAACTAACAGTGTGGAGCAAGATCACTACAACTTTCCTCCAATCCCAAGTTAGAAGACACAATTAAGTCAGTATCTGACAGTTCCCCACTTAAAATTGAACTCTTGCAGTTTAAAAATAACATTAACTCAGGCATTAAATAATCACCATTGTGGATCGGATGCTGCAGACAGCAGCACCTGCTTCCAATTGGAGCTCCACAAATATCAAACTAATGTTTAAAAAAATATGCTGTCTAACTGCAAGGAGCAAGCTGCTTTCCAATGTAAAAGTAAGACTATAACACACTGCACCAAGCAATATGCTTGCATTTACTACACCTTTGGTCGAGGGCATGGCTAGGCTAACTACTTTTACGTTGGAGTTGAGAAAGACTAGGACGTTTTAGATCCTTGTCAAAAATTTGAAACCTGACTACAAGTTGGCCTGAGACTGTTTCAGTATGATGGTGTGATTACAGTTAAAGCCCGATTTCATTTTCCGCCATCAAATTTCAGTTCTGAGCAAATGTGAAATAATTCTGAACCAATCATCTTAAAAGGATGTTTTACAAGTAAAATGATTACATTAATTTATTGAGATGTTGTCATAAATCAGTCCCATCTTTATTCAACACAAAATTATATAGACCTTATTCTGTACATGAAATGCATTAAAAACAAGATATGAAGTTTGCAAAAATTCCTGTAAACTAAAATGTTTGGCTCATGCACATTCTAGGTGAGGGGTTTTCTGTAGTCAACAGGTGCAATAGTGCAGTTATTGGCAAATGATGGCTTTTCAGACATTCGTGACAGCATATATGACAGCGTGACACCCATAATGCGTCAAAATGTATGAATATATTAAATGCTGACTAACTCTAGTCTGCATAGGGCTATGATACCTTTCTAGCAGTTAATTTTAGTTGTCAGCCTGCGTTCAGTATAGCTCTTTGTCAATTATTCTGAGAGCAAACTGAGGGATATGTTCCAAGAATAAACATCAGTAACCTGTTATCTCTTTGAGTTAATCTTTATTGGATATTTCCTTCAAATTTTTGACATCAGATCCTACAATTGTGTATTGGTTGAGTGCCATTTACCAGGCAACTAATCCCACTATCAATTCAGCTTGCAGACTATCCAAAGTGAATTAACGGATCAGTAAGGACAGCCTAGCTTATTAGGCTGGGAGACTTAAAAGCAATATTCAAAAGCCCTCTCCGGACGGATTTAGTATTGCCAGGTGAGGTCAGTAATTTGATGTTTCCCATGCACATCAGTAATTTCAGTCCGACATCCAGACAGTAAAATAATTTACTGGGGGACCAGGGGACCGTGGTAACCCATGGACCAGCCCATGCAAATACACATCACCACAGTAGAGCAAAACTCTCTTCAAGGGGCTCCATATCTTTGTAATGTCAGATGCAGCAGCTCCTGCACTGTTTTCCCCATTTTTCTATTTCTCTTGGCAATAAGTTATGCTTAAATGCATTATCTCTTGTATTACTTATTTTATATTCTATCTTTGTGATTACACTGCATTTGTCTTTTCCCCTTGCTGAATCCTATTACTTTTGCTGCTGCGATGATCTAATTTCACCACAGGGATGATTAAAGTTTCATCTAATCTAAAGTGTGATGCTGCTCTCCCCCACCACTGGTTATGACTCTTGCAGTACAGATGCCAGGTGCGCAAGTCGATAATTGCGTGAAACACCGCAGATGCTGATCCGTACGGGATAAAAATTTACTCAAAATACAGTACGTAATTTCAGTTGGAATTTTTACCGGGTTAGTTGGAAAACATCACTGACGTGTTCGTACCGGACGGGATAAGTTCCCTGTGGTCTTGAGGTAAAAATTACCAATCACCCCCTGGTAATACTAATGCCGTCCAGAGAGGGCTTAAGTTAAAACACTTTAAAATATCCATGTACTGTGCACACACACTTTCAACCATGTTTCCCATCTTGTACGTGTGGCTTATCACTCACCCTGGCCAGTCTGTGTTTAGGCTCATTCTTCTTGGCGTAGTCTAGGGAGTCATAGACCATTGCAAAGCCTGTTGTCTTGCCACCACCAAACTGGGTCCTGAAGCCAAAGACGAACACCACATCGGGAGTGGTCTTGTACATTTTGGCAAGTTTCTCCCTGATTTCAGTCTTAGGGACTGTAGCCTTGCCTGGATGCAGGACATCAACGACCTGCAGAGAGGACAGGCAGTGAATAAATGTATGCATGCATGCCTGGTTGACAAAGGTCATGATGTGACCTGCACCATGAAAACAACGCAGGTTTTCAAGGCTTACCATTTGCTTCCTCTGAAGTAGCCGGTTCGTCATAAACTTCCGGGTCCTGACTGTCACTGTGTCGTTCTGAGAAGAGAGAGTAGAAGGTGAGAATCAATAATGGGACACATTCAACAATACAAGTCATCTACTCATCTTGCTGCCTTTGATTGCAACCATCAAACACCAAAGCAGGCGCAAGCTAAGTTGACTTGTAACAGTCTACACTCTCTCATAACTCCTCACCTATTACTATAATCTGTCAGAGTAGTGTCTTTAACTCACCTTCAGGGTTACCTAGCTAATTGGCAGAGATGGCTGGCTGGCTAACCTAGCTACCAAGTTTGCTTCTTTCAACAGTCTCCATGAAACTTCAAACAGGATGTGGATACTGTTTTTGAACAAGAATGTTCCAACCTAAAAAGCTGAGTAGTGTAGTAAATACTGTTCATTATAAACGAGGGCCTCCACCTGGCCACCAATGCCATGTATGCTAACGTTAGCCATTCAAGGCTAGGGTAACTTAATGTTGCTCAACTAGCTAAACAACCACTTCTGAAAACGGCAGTATGTCTGCTGCAGGATGGTACGAGGCAGATTGATCGGATAGAGTATAAAGAATATGAAAGAATAGAATAGAGTGCTTGTGAAATCCACGCCGAACAACATAAATACTGCCTGTTGAAACGTCTGAACCGATGACAGACAAGTCAAGATAGCATTTGGAGGGGCCCAGAGTTATCTCTCAGAGTCGGCTAATAACATTTCTTACCACATCAATATTGAGATTTCAATATAATGCCGACTTAAATGAATACTTGGGACACATGGAATGTATGTCGATGAAAGGATGGCCTTGATAATCAAAGGATTTTACTGGTAATTTTGGCCACAAGACTCACCATCTTGGCGCTGGCCTCGCTCAGGGATGTAGAAAAGGAGGAAGGGCCAGCAGGCGACCGAAGAAATGCCTGTACAGAATAGAGTGGGCACGTTTGTCTTGCCTGATGTAAAATGTGAAACCAACTCAGAGAATTGGGGGAAAGAGGTTTACGTTTGTCTCAGTAAATAAAAGATCTTGCTCATTATAGTTAAAAAGCGGGACGACGAAAATGAGACCTAAAATCAATGTTCTCCTCCAAAACCATGCACTTTTTTTTAAACCTTCAAATGTTCACAGTTCAATAAAATGGTTGCTCTTTTTATGTTCAAGGCGACTGGGTGCGTAAATTAGAGACTAGCATTGCGTGAAAATTTTCATTAGCAAACGCCAACTCAGGTTCAGCGCACTGAAGTAATTCCTCTTCTGTCCACTGGATGTCACTCATGCGGCGTCAACAATTTTCTGTGCAGCTGGAGCAAAATGTTTATAATAATTAAAGGCTCATTGACCAAACTACCATCTTCTCAGTAGATAGATAGATAGATAGATGCTTTTTTTAAACAATCAGCATCACCCTTGAATTCTACATTGTGGGAAGGTCAAAACACTCAAAAGAATAGCGCACACTGCTCAAACAAACTGGCTTGTAATGCCATGATTGTTTTGTGAAACCAAGTGCCCCTAGGAAATTGTGTTTGTTAATTGGAGGTAAACCCAATTGCAGGTGTGTTTCCATTTCCATTTAGGTGTGTGCATATAATGACACCAAATCACTGGAGATTGTTTGGCACACTACATCAAAAATGGTCTTTAACCCACAACCTCTGGACTCCTCTTCCTCACTGTTCAGTTGATCAGTTTGTACACCTCACTACTTGCTCTGTTTGTTACCGTGGTATTTATAATTTACCAGAGCACTTTTGCAAAATCATTCACGACAATATCTGAGGAACCCAGTGTACTTCAGACCTGACACTGTTCAACCACATGAATGCAAGTATACCATTGCACTTAATTTATTTCTGGTATCTCATTCTATTCAGTATAAATTCCTTATGGTACAATGCGCTGGTCACTCAGTACACATAACTCTATAGGTATACTATATGTTACTATACAATACTATATGCCACACAGCCTGACCGCACAGCTAAAGAATGACGAATGTATGCAGAATTATATGTGTAGCTCTACTGTTCACAATTTGGCATGCACTGTGCTTTTGCACTGTAATACAAGGTCTTCTTGTCCTTGTACCATGTGTGTCAGTATGTACTACAGAACAATGTATTACTAGAGATATAGCCTTTTTTTTTATCTTCTAAATTAATTTGGCATTTTACATACAGGAGGATACATTTTAATTTAAAACTCAACATTTGGATGAATTATTCTGTATCCCATCATCTAAAGAGCCTGGGGTAGAACAGAGTGTATAGCGCTGCCTTCAAGTGCTCCTTGTAAGCTCCTACTTCCAAGTTCAGAAGTCGTAAATAGGACTAGTTTTTTTGTTGGGTATTTTTTGTGTTTATAAATGGAGCGGCACAGAGATACTTATTTAATTAATTTATCAGCCAAACGTTGTGTGAATGTCTGACAACTAAATGTTGAACAAAAAGTGAAATAATATAACACTATTAATTATTTACATTGAATGTCAACAAATGTTGATATTTCCCGCAGCACTTGAAGGAAGCACAAAGGCAACATTGTGCTGCTGCATGTTGATGTTGGCATAACTGATACTTGTTGCACTGATGTTAGTCCTCGTGCTCCCACTAAATTAATCAATGTGTGGCATTTGGTTGCATCTGCCTCAAGAGACTTTTTGTTTCTATTTGTGTTCTTTTGATTTTTAAGCCCCAACGTTTTGGTCAGATGCTTTTTCATTTTGATTTGTTAGGTGACTCTGTTGTGATTAATATGCAAGACTTAATTTACTTCAACTTTCCATCTTTTGCACTAAGATGAATCATAACGTTTTTGAGTGCTTCTGGGGTGCAGAGCAGGCCAGGAGAATATTCTTTCAATCTAATCAAGATATTTTACACCCAGGGTTCTTGATTTTTTCCAGCCAATGGGGATTTAATGTCTTCATCCAGAAAGGAGTTTCTTGTTTTTATTTTACACAACTCTTCAAACAGCCCCATTTTACAGATTCCCGTTACAGTCATTTCAATATAAGCATCATCAGAGTGGTATAAAGTAATGCTAATTCTTGATAAACACACTTGGACATTGAAAACCAAAACAACATTTTATTTTCTTTGTTAAGGAACTTTATTGATCTTGCTGCAACAGTGTTCACTGGCATTGGCGTTTCATTTAAAATAAAGTTTATTAAAATCAGAACAGAAAGTTACAGTAAGTTTGTTTCAAATCTCTCCGCAACATACAATGTTAAGCCCTCAATGTCAAACCAAACTGACTTGAAAATTAATCTGCAATATGAATTTTGATGCCATAATAAAATGTTCCTAGCCCCAAAATGTGCAATGCAAAATTGGTGCAAGCAAACCCTGGACATATTTAACACCAAGCATGGCCAGAGTTAATTACAAACCCCCAAAAAGAAAAAAATATATATCTGTGGTAGACATAATTTCTCCCATTCAGTCATTCCAATCATGCAGTAAAACAAACTCATAGTATGAATGAACTGAAAAACAGGTATCTCAGTGTGATTTATTTGCCAAGCTGCTACTTGGACAGAGTACAATCAGCAGATAGAACTACGACTGTGGGAAGGAAAACTCAAAAAAGTGGTGAGACTAACTGAGAATGTGGGACTCTTTAGATGAGTAATCACATGCAGCTAACCTCCATATCGCCATTCTCAATTTCACCATCCATTAAGCCATCGCACTTCAGAGAGCCAAAATTTCACAGCTGCTTGAGGAACAAAACAAAAAAAGTAATAATTTTTCTCAACTGCTAAATACAATATTACCTGTTGAACGTTACAGTGAACAATTAAAATAACTGTTGGAAAGTATAAATTGATGACAAGGAACCTAGTTTTAGTTACTGCATTATATGTAAAGTAAAGTAAGGCATGGGCAGACACACTTAGCACAAGAAGAGAATACGGTAACGTAAAATGGATTAAGGACACTGGGGATAGATTTGTAGATTACGGGATAGTATCTACCCAATGCAAACAACTTTTTTCTGGTTCCTTGACACTTCTACCAAATAAAAAGGTTTGACAGGGCTTAACTTGATAAGAAGAGTCTGTGTATAAGTGCAATGTGGCAGATGATTTCCAACTAGTCACCAATTCATGAAAACAGCCCTCTTAAAATCTGCCATCTCCTTATTTTTTTTAAAACTAAGAAAATGTATTCAAAAATAAAATGCATATAAAAGACCTGGATAATTTCAAGTTTTCAAAAATCAACTTATATTTCACCCAAAAATTAATATTGGGATCTAACCATTTCCACATTGTCTAAATGTTAACGTGGTCTGGATATTCTAACACCTGACAGAGGTCGCCAAGTATTACCTCCTTGCTTAGTTTGATCAAATCATCAACACAAAGCTCTTGCCAACACAACAAACCAGATAACTCAGGGTAACCATCAAATCCAGAGGAAAAGTTTATAAACTTTTCTTGGCAGTAGAGAAATGTGTCAATGAAATTGCTACAGCAAGGTCACAATAGTGATAAATTGGCTGTCTTGATACACATTTGTTATATCTTGAAATGTAATTCTAAATGAAAAGCCCATTTTAAATCACCGTATTTATAATTTGCCTTACATAGTAGTGTGAAATAATCAAATTATTCATTTGCTGATTTCAAAGCAGTTAAATTATGGCCTAAACGTCACAGGGTAACTTTTAAAAAGTATTTTCCCCCTGAAAATTGGAAACTGACATAGGAGTTGTGTTGGGGCGATGAAAGATAGAATATTGGAATGGCATGAAATCTTCAGCTAATTTGAAAATAAAACAACACAGCATCCCCTTTACATACCTTCACTGGAAACCAAACAGACCAAAGAACTGATAATAGATTGTGGAGCTTTTCAAGTAGTTCCAAAAGCAGATCATTTCATTTAAATAATAATGTGAGGGTCTTCAGAACCAAAGAGTGTGATGAAGATCAGACCTTTTGACTGATTCTAAGGCCAGCACTAAGAAGTTATGTTTTCCCGGGCGAATATAG
>OMLI01007805.1:2193-13370 GCA_900302605.1 Rondeletia loricata
TTATTATTATTATTATTAGCAGTAGTAGCCTATTATAATAATACCAGGAAAGGAGTTTCCATCTAGATTAATCTCTAACTTCATTGGCCCATATTCACTACTGGGACTGATTAAAGAGGCATTGGCCTACAGAAGTGCCATTTAACTAATGGATAGGCTTAACGGATACAGCCCACTCTGGCCACAATCATCATTACCGAGTTTTGAGGTTCAAATTAAAGCCAGGTCTCCAAACTAAACTTTTAGCTAATTTGATTTGTTTTTCAAATTCAGTTTAAAAATAAATATTAATAATAACAACCACCAAATCAAGCCCTTTTAAAGTTGATCATGATCACCAAAACCATAAAGCCATAGCCTATGGCCAGAAGGGTTATATGTTTCATGTGCTTTGATTGGACTTCTTCAAAACGAAACTATTTCAAGTGAATGAAAAAGGCTCTGGCCCAACCATGAGGCTCAGGTAAAACCTCTGGTGGTGGGGCGAAACGGAACAGGGGAAGGCTTCTCGTCCCAGACTCCCAGCTATGCAACCCTGAGTGCATAATCCATCACTGCTGAGAGACATCTAAAGAGGGTTTCTCGACACCAGAAGGAACGTATATCTAAAGCCTAGTTCAACTAAGATTGATAATGGTACAGGACTTAACATTAGCCCGCAGAATCCTCTCATTTTGGGAGATCCTTTTGGGTGCACCATTTTAAATGCATTTAAGCTGCTTGTAGTAGCTCCATCGTTTTAGTTATTAATCCAGTTTACATATAGTTTTACATTGTTGAAATTAAGTTATCACATTTCATGAGTTTTTTGTGCAATTCTGTTAGTCAGGCCTCGCCAGCTGTAGATTTTGGCCAGAGAGTTTACCAGAAATTATTTATCATGGGGTTTGAGATGGCGTTGCAAAATTCATCTTTTATCTAACTGTATTGCTCCATCGTGCATAGCTACCTTTCCAAGTTCCTGGTCTAGACTGTGTCTTACTGTAGGCTAACAGTAAACTGGCGCATGAGGGGTTTACTGAATATTTCTCCCTAGCTCTTTGTCCATCCAACCGTGTAGCAAACGGGAGGTTTACCATCGAAAATGTCCATACTCTTTGAATATTGCCTCACAGAGCCACAGACAGAGACATTTGATTCTGTACAGTGAAGGCCTGATTAATTCAAATATATTGTAGGCTATACTCCTATAGAAGAAAATCTCTAATGATTGCCCCCTTTGTCTTTGTGTGGCAATGACTGTCAAGCCTTTGTTTGACCACTCCCAGTGAATCCTATTAAGTCGAAAGCTATAATACGACAGTTATAAGCATGTTATTAGGCCTATTTCAAGGCAAGTTCACCGATTAAAATGGACGGGTGAATTAGTTGCAAACTAAGTTATGCAAAATAATCTGATTTTTTTAACAAGCAAAAGGCAGCGTTAGACCAGAATGCCAATAGACACACTAGCAAATATCATGCAAATCTGTATAAATATAGCACAATAAATATGATTATTTATCAGTATCTTTAATAGGGTGACAACATCCCGCAACACAACTTATTCTGGCATTTTACATCTAAAAAGCTTCAACAGAATAATGAATTGTGATCGATAGCACGTTATCCACTTAGGCTCGAACATAATCTTCCAGTTCAGACATAATGCAGGACTCCTCGCGTTGCGTTTCACATAACCTACCACAAAGTTCAGGATGTGCAGCTGCAAGCGCCGGTTTCTTCTAATAAAAGCGTCCTGCCAAAAGATTTACATTGTTACAAGAAATCAACACTCAGTTTCTAATGATGCGGTCGGCACCACACATGAACTCTCTCTCTCTTTCCCCCCTCTGCCATTTTCTCTCCCCATATAAACACATCTCTCTCTTTCCCTCACTCTCTCTCTCTCAGAAATTGCATATTGACTAGACAGTTGTTGCCGTCTATTCATATTCCGTTATGTGTTTTTGATCCCTAGGTAAAGACACGCAGGCTGCTCATAGAAATGCTGTCTGAAGAGAAGAAATATCGCAGAAGCTTCTTCGGGCGCCCCAAGTTGCCAGCGGACTACTTTGCAACTCCAGAGCTCGGTCATTGGAGGACGGCCACACGTGACCGTGGCACCCTTCTGGTAAATATTATTCAAATGTTCCACATGGCTCTTCCAAATGCTCTTCCCTGCATGCCTTTATACTTTCAGGTTAATTGTGATCGGATATTAGAGAGACAAAAGTCCCAGGCTTTCCTACTGTTAAGGGATTCCTTGCTTTATTTGAGAACATTTGATGAGCTGGGTGCATGGACCCCCAACAGTCCCCCCTCCCTTTGCAGCTGCATGGCAACAGTTTTGCTATGAGCTCTGGACAAGTGCCAAAACTAAGCGCGGGATACAATGGAGGAGGAGGCCAAGTAGCAGAACTTAATCAGCAAAACATGACCTCCTCCGCTCATGTCAGTTCCAGGTTGAGCCCAGATGAACAGTTTCGGTGCCCACTGGACCCTCTGGTTCACCGCCATGGCAAGGACAAGCTGGACATCAAGAGCAGCAGTTGCAGTCTATTCACCATCTGCCACTCAGGATTAATTTTCCCCTGGATGAATCCACAGACAACTGACTCAGATCAATCAGGTAATTCTGTTTTTTTGGTTTGCTGTAGGCTAAGTCTTTTTCTTATTTAAGCTATACACCTACTCTTTTCATGAAGTACACTGATGAGGTGAATCCAGGGAAAAAACCATGATCCCTTATTGATTTCCCTTATTAAATCTATACCAATCACAAAGGAGGAGATGTAGATAAAGAGAAGCAGACGAGTTAGAGAAAGATTTTTAAGCTTTGAGACAATTGAGATGTGGATTGTGCAGAAGGGGCTGCAACTCAGTATAATAATATGAGGAAGATGTCCCTAATATTGTGTACATTCAGTGTATAACTCAAACATTGATATCTGACCACCTTAAAGCTGTAGCGATTAAATACAATTTAAATGACGTCGATATCGACCTGAAAAAATCTGACAATGAGATAACATGGTGACTAAATACAAAAGCCCACAGCCCCTTAAGTCCTTCATACTTGATAACACATTTTATAAACAGAGCAAGCAAAACTCTAAATGGTTCAAAGTAATATAACATATCACCTGCACAAAATACTGTTTATCATGGAACAAATGTGCTCCATTCAGATGTGTAGTCTCTCTCTCCCCTCTTAGGTGTAAATATGTATATAGATGAGTATGAATGTTACAGTAGGATATACCAAATATCAATTTCATGTTCATAGTTGTGTGTTTTCCCAGTCCTCCCCATTACACCCAGTGATGTACAAAACAGAGAAGTTGCAGCAAGAAGACTACACAAAAACCCCTTGCAAATTGCCCTTTTACAATTATAGCATAGTAGGTCACTTATACTGGTGATTGATTCTTTTTCACAGAGGACCATAAATAAACATCACTATCTGACCTATACAAGACAAACCTAGCATGTAACAAGGTAGCTACAGTCACACAGTATAGTGGGGTGTAGCTGAGCAGTATAGTTGTCTCTCTAAGCGAATATAGGCTGTATTTAATGTCCATTAACCCCTGTATGCTATATTGTTATCAACAGGGCCCTGGTATCGCTCATATACATGTCAAATGGAATCTCTAATGGTGGTTATTTTCAGTGGTGGTCCCAAGGTACCTTTTAAGTGACTGAGATGGGGATTTGACAGGTCTGCTTCCGTGTGTAGCTGTGATTAATGTGGCCTGTCAGACAGCGGTAGTGGCGTCAGATGTTTCCCCCAGACTGTTTCTTCAGGAGGTAACTTTCCCTGAACACATGACACAATAGACAGCCAGACTTGTACAGTGTCTCAAGCATGACTGAATATACAGGAAGGGCTAAGGGCCCTACTTTGTCTCAGGTTGATTGGTTGAGGATTAACATGGGTCTTACTGGTTCTTGATCTTATACTTGAAGTCCTTCTGAGGAGGTTCTACCTTTTGTGATAGACTTGTTAGTTAATGTGACACTTCCTTTTTATGCCCTCGTCTCTTTACGTGCTTCCCGCCGCATCAGTCAGCAGTGGTGTGGAGGCCGGTCTCCCAGGCAGAGGCAGAGGCAGACACAGTGTCAGGAGGGAGAGAACAGCCTTCACCAACAGCCAGCTGCTGGAGCTAGAGAAGGAGTTCCACTTCAGCCCCTACCTGTGTCGGCCTCGGAGGCTTGAGATGGCCGCGGGGCTGCAGCTCACCGATCGCCAGGTCAAGATCTGGTTCCAGAACCGCAGGATGAGATACAAGAAGGAGCACAAGTATAGAAGGGTGGCGAGGCCGTCCCACTGGGCCCCGAGCAACCCCTCTCCCAGCCTGAGCGCATGTGCAGGCCACCTGAGGGTCCCAGGTGCATGCGTTGTCAGAACTTCCTCCTCCTCCCCAGATCTGCACATCATGGATTATGGGCATATGTCCTCTTCCCCCTTTGGTTCTCACAGTGAGGCCAACAGCGGCCAATATATTCATGCTAACCCTGTGGACCTGTCCCATCTGAACTGCATACCTCCATCTGTTGCAGATGGTCCACAGTCATCCTGTACCGGCTTAGATAGTAGTCATCACCATGCTGGTATTTCAAAACAGGCCCTAGGGCCCAATATTGGTCATCCCTCCTGTGCTCATCAAAATCTCAATGTTACATCTACTCTTACTTACTTATGAAAGACTGGTAGACCTCTGATTAGCATCCCTGGATTGATATCCCCTTAACATGCCCTTTTACTATTCATTGAACATTTTAATTAAAATGATATGAACTGATCTTAATTACAGAATAACCACAGAGATATAATTGTGTTTCTCAGTCACGGTGACTGAAGGCTGTCAGTGTTCCAGTCTGCTTATATTACACACGGCATGCACAAGACATTTCAAGGCATGCACAAGACATTTCAAGGCATGCACAAGACATTTCAAGGACACATTTGAGCAATAAAAGTGTTTTTATTTTGCTGTAGTTTTGTGACCGTTACATTTGTGTTGTGCATGTTTAATGCATGTTTTAATAATACTATGAGTGAATTTTGCATTTTCTATTGTGGTTGTCATATGGCTGGTTTATATGTGTCATATTATGTTGTGATTATGTACTGTAAATAGCGGGTCATTTGTGTAAAATGTTTAACTGTGAAACGGGCAGAAGAATGTTCATATTGAATGATGTTATATTTTTGTTACAGTCATTAAAGGATACAATAGGTCTTTGATACTGTTCTTGATTAATTGAGATGTCATATACATGCTTAATAAATGCATTTGGGAAAACTGTAGCCCTTGTGTAATGTTTACCCTATTCATTGCTTATTAGAATTACATTTTTTCCAGCAGTAGTTTATGACGAAGGAGTTTTGGATTAGATCCCAACAGAAAAAATGAGAAAGATTCTGTAATAAAATTATGGCATGCTTTAGATTCTTTGAAAACTCTACAATATTGTGCATTCAAGTTGCACAATCTTGCCACATAAGCCTCTCCCTCGCTCCTGCCTCCAAGTTCCCCACCATTAATCATTGAGACATGGCAGTCTTTCCAGCACTCCAACCACAAGCTCTGAACACACTGGGCACCATGACAAGATCTCTTGCCTCCTCCTTCCCAACCCTCGCCTTTTCAATAGCCAAATTGTAGTGCTGCAAGTTGGGACTGGCCTCCCTCTCAGGGGGCATGTTAGTTGCTTGGCTTAGAAGCCCTTCTAGCAGCCCATATAGGCCACAACAGACCAATGGGGTTCAATCACTAAAGACAACATATTCTTTTAAAGAACAATGAGGAGACTTGGTTTTTTTAAACAGCATCCACTATGCCATTCTGACATGTGGATTCTTAACAGTAAACCCTAGCTATGACATGTGGATTTCAAGGTTTCTACTCTCATAGCGCTAAATTATGCACATGGGGCATTATGCATTAATTTGACAGAAGTGGGTCGCAGGTTCTCTAGGGTCTCAACAGTTGTACACGTCAAAGATAGACAGTAACTTTCATAAACATGATGAAGGACCTCATACACTTGATAATGTAACCTCTAATATCAATATTCTAAACAAACTCTGGACATGTTGACAGTTTTATATCAGTGGCCTTTCTGTAAACGAGCTGTCATAAAAGACCACTGACAGCTATGAAATGGAAGAGGTGATGGGGAAGCTGAACCTCTAGTGGTGCTGGATAGAATGACTTCCTGCCCCTAATTTATTACCTAATCAGTTTCTGGATCAGCTATCATATGGTTACTATTTGAAACCATTTGCAACAAGGTCTCTGCACGTACCAGTGGGCAAGATATAACTATAGGTCCACTGACATGTTGAATTAAACAATATTGTAGAGTTTTCAATTAATCTAAAGCATGCCTGAATTAAATAAAGTATGGTCTACACACCACATTGGCATCAATGAGGTGGTGACAGTATTGGCATGGTGGTAATTTAGGAGAAAACTAATTAAGGGCAAGAGAAAGAGATGAAGCAAGCGTGAATTTAGCAAAAGAGGCTCTCCACACAAATGTATACTGCTTAGGATATGTACGCTTACAGAGAGACAGAGAGAGGGGGGGTGGGATCCTGAAGAAGAAGCAGACAGTGTTGGATTCCTAAGATTCTTGCATATGCTGGGTGATTTATGGTGTTAATGGTGCCTGGGATGAGAGAAGGCTGAATAGGACCCTTACCTCTGGTTGCTCTCCACATTCTCCTTCCAGACACTAAAAGCCAGGAGAATCCACACTGGAGTGCAGTAATTCTCTGGATGGGGTCAAGGGGGATCCCCAAGGGTCAATAAAAGCCCCCCAAAGGGCAAGTCCCCCCACTGCAAGTCTACTTCCATTTCAACATTAAGTTAGCCAGTTGTTCTCACACTGGGTAGCTAGTTAGCAACTAAAGTTATTATTTCCCTTCCACTCACTTACCCCCCTCCCCCCATTTGGTGACATCTGTTTTGGAAGAAGAATGCAACAAATCCTTCTATGTTTTTCGATTTTGGGCTTTGATCAGACTGGAACCATACTTTAAGAGGATCTTTGAAGTGATAAATGATCCCTGCCATGGTGCCATGAAAACATCTTTGGTTACGGTCTATGATTAATTTCAAAATGTTATGTTATGTCTTTTACAGTGGCTGCCACTGTCCAGTTTGCAGCTGTTGTGGAACAGATTTTAGGGTTAGACTTGATAAATGCTTCACGCATCAAGACTGTTCTTAGACTGCCGTGAAACAAAAACGAAACCACTGTGTGCTTAACAAAGAGATACAGTTTAAAGTATATTTCAAAGCATTTGCCACTGAAATTAAAAAACAAAATGCTTAAGGCTTGTCATATTACCATCATAGTAAGCCGCTACTGTCTAATGGAGTGTTATGTTATAAAGTCGTAATCCCTTTGATTATATGGAGCTGAAGAAAGAGTTTCATTCCAGAGATATTGACCATTTGAAGAAAGAAAAGGATGCCTACTCTTACAAAATGATTGCTGTGATGAAAGTAACATTATGCGTTACTATCAAAGTTATGAATCATCTTAAGACCTTTGTTTACAAAATGATGAGGATTTTGAGGACAGAATCATTTGTATGTTTGAAATATTAACTGAGACATTTCAGGTAGCAACATTTTCCCAAAAATATAATATTTTGGAAGTAAACTCTTGTACAGAAGCGACTGCTGCATACTTTCGACCAATAATGAACAAAATACGAAACTTTTATCCTTGGCCTTTGGCAGATTTGGTTCATTTTATGACCTGTTAACCTTGTCAGCCTTTCTTTTTCCCTCCTCAGCAGTAACTCTGCTGCCCACCAGTCTCTCCAGGTGCTTGTTGCTCAAGATGATTGTTAAGTATCAATTTCCTGTGTCACCTTTATGGGTTTTATTTATTTGTCTGCTCCTTCATGTGGAACACAGCCTGAGCATCACTCAGGCAGATGGATTATAACTCAACTGCTATGACTCATCAATCTTGGAAATTTGACTTCCTGAATCTCATACAACTGTTACTGTCATATTACGGCACAGCATTATCAAGATCAATGGCATTTTAAATGCTTTCTAGTTAAGGATGATCGGTGACAATAAAAAGGTAAGCTGGTGATGAAACTGTCTCAGCTGCGGTGAGCGGCATTGTGCACAGTAAGTTCTCCTTCTGAAAACCACCGGTTAAATGAATGAACTTGTAATCACAACAGTCACCCTGGTAAATGTCACATGTTGATCATTATTGATCACTCAAGAATAATTGAACCCCCAATGGCTTTATCATACAGCATGTAATCAATGCACACTATCAGTTTGGTTATTCTTGCATAAAAGCCTTATGGAAATATCTTACAGACCAAGGAGGCTATAAACATAAGGACATCAGCAGTGTGAAAACTTTGGAAATACATCAGCATACTGATATCCAATATGCTATGGATCCAAACTTTTAAGTTTCAAACTTCACCAAGTTTGACATTTTTCTTCTTTTGACTGCATGCCCAATCCTTACTGGACCCCAATCCCTAAACCTGAAGGGTTCATCTGCTTGACACTTTTTTTTTTTATAAAATTTGATTGACAGATACTGTATTAATACAGTGTCATGTTTCTGGTAATATTTTGCTATTAACCATAATTAGCATGCACAGTACTGATCTGGGTTGTGAACATGCAGGGGCTGAATACATTTTTTTTTTTTTAAACCACTCCTTCTCTTTCCCTGCAGTGAAAACAATGCGGTATGAGGGAGAATATGATAGTGTGGGCTGCAATGATGAACATTTCCTCCTGTTTCATGTTTAACCCTGCTCATTTCCCACAGTAAGAACTCCGGAAACACACAAGTGTGCACAGCAGCTTGGGGGGAAGATGACTGATGGCTTGTTGTCATGATGTTTGGGATTCTGCCGACTCGAAGCCTCTTGGCTCACAGAACCCGTGAAGCGCTGCAATACATACTACAGGCTATTGTTGAAAAGTCCTGGTATTAGCAAGGTATTGCTTCATTGTCATATTGTTGAGCCTGTGCAGAATGCAGTTATCTGTAATGTCCCTGGCCATTTGCACAGTGGTTGCATTGGATTTATGATTATGGTTCATGTACTGTGACATATTTCATAGTATTCAACAATGAAGCAAGGACAATTATTTGAATTTCACACAATGAGAGAATTGCTTTTTCCCCCAAATGGTATTCCCTGGATTCTGTGTGGGCTGGGTAAACATCTAAGCTAAATCTTACTTCTGACATCACTATTTTTCAGAAATGTCAATATTTGAAATAAACTGACATGCTCTATCAATCATATGGATAGCCATTCTTCAGATGGTCAGTGTGCCACGCTTGAATATCTGTGTCAACTTGTGTGTCTGTGTCTTTGCCTCAGCCTTAGTCCTGTCCCTGACTCTTTCTGTCTCTCTTTCTCTCTCTCTTTCTCTCTCTTTTTCTCTCTCTCTTTCATATTATCCATATTATACCTTTATGATGATACCCACCTCGATGAGCCTGAACTCCATGAACATAGCATAAATGGCGGTCACCTTCCTGTCCTGTGTGTCACCCAGGCACTGCATTAACGGCAATGACTTCTCTGGTTGGTGGTGACAGTCATCTGTCAGCGCTGGTTAATTCCCCAGTCTTGTGAGGGTCAAGAGCTGACAAATAATGAGGCCTGACAGTGTTGGAGGGTTAGACAAGGGTCTGGTGTCAGCAGCAGCCATAGCATCATTACAAGCCACTGTCAGCAGCGGGGTGAGAGGTCAATACAAACCAAGGAGATAATCCTAGCACGGCCACGGTGATCCCAGGGCCTCAGCTCTCTATTGACACACATCAGAGCATGGAGGCAAACAAATTAGCATCAGTCAATATTCTCTCACTCCTCCTGACACAGCCACCCAAGTGCTGCCATGTTTACCTCACCTCCAGTCAAAAAAATAGAGACAATAGTGATCATGATGGAAAATGCCTGCACTGAGTTTTAAAAGGACATTTAGGGTTGGGACCAGCTTTGGCAGACTAGTGTGTGCAGTGTTAGTAGAATCCGCCTATTTCTGGCCTGTATGTAAATAGTATTTGGAATTTAGTGGGAGGGAAATCAAATTCAGTCATGTAGTTGTAGGTCCAAGATTATATTATTATTATTATATTTCTGAATTTCCTCAGCCAGCCCCTGCCAAATGTGTGGTTCAGGGGATACAAGCTGTCCAGTCAAAGGAGCCAGCTCAAGATCACTTGTTTTCTGTGCAAAATGAGATAATATAACTTATATAATAAGGTGCCGGGCAGTGATGTGGAAAACACTTCAAATATGCTAATCAAACATATGGCACTGCTAGAAACAAACACAGATCGGTGTCCTTGTCCTACAAGATAAAAAGGTTACTTGGTTTTAAATGTAATTTGAATGCGTCCGAGGGCTGCAATAGGCTGGGGATGCTGCACTTTTTTTTAAAATTCGTTTGCATACGGGAAAGGAGAGATTGCTCACACCTGTTTTTTCTCGTCTTTTCCCCCCTCTCTGCAACCCCTTTTCGCCCCCTCCCTCTGCTGAAAGCCATTACAGAAATACAATTTCTAATACCTCCGCACAGGTCTTCGATCGACTGCAAACAAATTTATATTCAGGCGGTAAACAGAAAGCTGCAGAGATTTATTTATTGAGTGTGGAGGAGAGAAACAAGCTAGCGTGTGAACCCTGAGTAACCTCCGAGCTGACATGAAGATGGATAAGTGTACCATGCAAATGCATGGAGGGAAGGGATATATTGCATTCAGTCATTCAGCACATCGCTGCCTGTAGAATCCCATTAACTCCCACAGCTGGGACCATATTTCTGTGTTGTAAGAACGCAGTTAGAAGTTGTTCATTATACTGAATTGTTTTGTAATTACTGGAGACTTAAAAGAGATACGAAATATTGTTAAAATGATGATAGCAGAAACAACTAGTCTATGCTGTTTTTATTAAATGTTACGGCTACTTATGCATTATTCATCAATTTGTAAAATTATCTGAGACGACAAATAATAACGATAACAAGACAACAATAACAACAATAATAAAACGTATAATAATAATAATAATAATAATAATAACTAATAATAATAATAATAATAATAATAATAATAGGCCCTGCCTTTTTGATAATTTGTTTTGCATACATCTGATGTGGCTT
>OMLI01007883.1:0-22728 GCA_900302605.1 Rondeletia loricata
CTGAGACTTCCTCTTATAGCCTGGCCCACCCTCAAGGTCAAGCAGTAACTGAAAATAAATACATGTTGGAATATTTGGGAAGCAGCGCGATCCCTCCCGTCCTGTGAGGCTAAACTGCAGGAGGAGAGAGAGGTAACGGCCGCTTTTACAGACCGGAAGGCGGCGCAGGTTTTTTAAACAGAATGGTTCATCTTCTCAAATGGAGACGATCTCTGAGCATGGAGCCTTGTTTACAGGGCGGTGCAATGTTTTTAAACCGAGTGGTTCATCTTCTCACACGGAAACGATCTCTGAGCACGGCGCCTTGTTGTTAAGTCCCCGTCTTTTGGAAACATGTTTTAAAAAGGACACCAAGGCCGTTTTACAACTTTTTGTCATCAATAATTTAGAGTGCCAATCTCCCGGACCCGGGACGGGATCGTCGGGACTTGTGTGCTACACAAAATGTGCAGTCAGTTTCATTTTCATCGGCGTTCATTGTAACGCTAGCAGGTTGTTTTTGGTTTTTTTTACTCTCGTCCCAAAATTAATTTACATCCTCCCTGATCCTATTTTTATCTGCCCCGGGACGACGGGAGGTCCTTAAGCTCGAGCCCTGTGTTCACCAGCAGAGTTCGGCAACATCAGCTTTATGAATATTCTATCAGGAAGTAGAGCTGCACAGTATGTACAAATAAATATCACTGTGATTATTTGGAATGTATCCAGGATACATTTTGTGTACATAAAACGCATACAAATTCATAAGAATGAATATATCAGTCTATCAACTAGGCTGAAAGGTTCCATCACTGGCTGAAGCATTCAAACTAATACTACTTAACAATACAGAGCCAACTGACTTGCTTCTCCTTCCCTTTTGCTATTCAAACGGCCACACGCTTTCATCTCCACCTGTTCAACACTGCATCTGATGACTGACCTTCAAATTGGTCAACAACTGGTCAGGAAGGTTTCTAGCTGGTCAACAACCCAATATCTGCTGCACATGCACAAAGTGTATGCACACTGAGGCACCCCTCTCCAACTGACATTCATCAGAAGTTTCTCCAGTTTGTTTAATTGATATATATATATATAAAACAGAAAATAGTAATAATAAAAACTAAAAAAAAGGCCAGAAAGAATCAGAGATACCAATTTTATAGCTGGAAATATACACCAACTTTTGTGCCAATATGACTGACAGTGTACATGACACTGCCTTTTAAATTGTTCTTTACCCTCATTATTAATACCCCCTTCAGGATGATTGACGTCCTGAACAAGAACCTGGGAGGTACTATCCTCTTTTGTCATGCATAACTGCATGTTTCTAGCTTGTTATATCTCACAGGAAATTGAGCAAACATGTTTGGTTTAAAGATAAAAGAAACATGTTCTTCCACATTTGCTTCTTATTCTTCTTCCGCCCAAATTTTTTCACTACTTCTGCATACTTTAAGCTACAAACTCCACTCAAACTTTAAACTGTGCAGAATCTTTGGGAATGGGGAGCTATGACTTTTCTAAGTGATATATGTTATACTTTTTAAGATATTTAACTTTTATTTCAAATTATTTTGCAATACACACTAATGGTGGAATGTTCAGAGCAGGTGATGTTGTTAACTGCCACAGAACACTGGCACACTAATGGCGCTTTTCCACTGCCATAGTACCTACTCGACTCTACTCTACTTTTAGTACCTGGTACTAGTACCTGGTACTTCGTTCGTTTTCCACTGCAGATAGTACCCCGTCAGTGTAGCTGGTCGTCATAGCGGCGACGCCGTGACGTCACTTCACCGCGACACACACACACGTGAACAATGGAGGCTATACAACTATGAGGATATTGAAGGGATGGTGTTTTTGATTATCGGAATGTAGCACAACCTTCCGCAGGTTCGTACCTTTAAAGAACTACACACAGACAGACCAACAGACAGATGCCATCATACCATGGTGGCGGGACATCAAAATGCACGTCACTTTGGAGTTGGCAAGAACTATGTGATCTGTGAAACATGCAAGAAGCTTTACCTTGCAACTGCTGCCGTCTGCAGCCCCCCCACTGCTGAAGGTGGTGTCAGTTAGGGTCACGTGCTGGATGACCTCAGGGAAGTGCAGGTAGATCTGGAGCAGCAGGTTCTGGCATCGCTTACTCATTGCACTGAAGAAAACCAAAAAGTATACGCTATAGCTTAGGGAGAAGCCACCAACTACAGGGGTATGCCACTCACTTTAACAATTTACATGTTATTATTAGCTTAGGACGGTTCAATTGTTATTAGTGAGCATGACCAATTCCCTCGTAAAGCTAAAGCTTAGTAACAAAATAATCAAGACTCTAAACCCTGATGTCATTGAGTTGTGTAGCTTGGAGCCGTTTTATTGACAGTGACTGGTTGACTGATTTTGTGGACCCATAGAAAGTTTGTCAGAGCTTTTACACCCAAGTGAGCTTTACTGCATAGCAGTGCTAATGTTGTAAACCAGATAATGTTCCCACTTTCCCAGAAAATTACCCTGGGTCACAATCACTTCCTCCATCTCTTCTAACTGATCATCAATAGAGCAGTATATTGATATGAGATCACAGATTACGGAGCATGACAAAGCATTTCCCTATCGTCTATAAGGGACAGTAGTTGACGTTCATTAATACAAACTGGGCACATTGAATAACGTATTTTTATAATTAAATTCAGAGGTATTTCCTTTCAAGTCACCGTGGTTTCATAAAATCCTCTTACTAGCTAAGGCTCTTGTCAGGCTCAAATGTTGCACTCTACAAACTAAAGAGTTTATTACAGCAATGCATTAAGCAAATCAGAATGACCTTGACCAAGAGTAAAGAGTCCACTCCTTGTTCAATAGTTATGTAACTGGAATAAACACCAGCTTTTCTGGCAGTGAGCTTTTGCAAGAAGAATGCTTAACATACAATCAAGTGTTTATTCAACACAAGGCCAACCATGTTTTCAGTAGCAACCATTTCACAGCTTAGCTGTACTTAAAATATTGTAATTCTGAAGCTAATTTTGCTTGACCTTGGCCAAAGTTTCCTCATTAAAGTGGTTTAATAACCAGAGACATATTCATGAAAGGAGGTTTTGCCTCCACAAAGAGTTGCACCCTGATCTCTGACAGCTAAGTCAGAGCAGGAATTCACAACACAGGCAAGCCTTAATCCTCTTGGCTTCATTATAATACACTGAGCTTTTAAAGAGATCACAGTACAGACGACTTCTGCTGCTTTTAATTTCACACCAATAGACTTAATTATTGAGTTTTCCCTGGTCCACAGCATTGTGGCTGACAGAGGAAGTCTGAAAAGTTCATCTGCACTGCACTGTTTATCAGCACACTATAACAGGAAAAAAAGACGCTCGATATTCCGGCTAATTAGAAAGAACAAAACAATATGTCGGACTGAATGGCCTGTGAGCATTTTGGTGAACCTTGTAGGACAAAATATGTTGAGCGTATGTGGGAGGGGACAGAGAGAGGAGAGAGAATTGGAAAAAATGTGAGGAGAAAAAAAAGACAGCAATACAAAGTTGTCTGTCTAGGATTAGTTCAAACAATGAATATTGAAAAGTTATGTATTGTTATACGAGCTAACAACTGGTATACACCTTACCTGTCCTCCCATTTCTTTGTGCAATTGATGAGGTACTCTGAGAGTTTCTTGATGTTTTCCAGGTCTCCGTTGCAGCAGGAGTGAAGCAAGGGCAGCCTGGACTGGATGAGGGAGCAGGCCGCCTGGTCCAGGGTGCTTTTGTCGTGAGACGAGTCGCGACCACTGAGCTCCGACTCTGACAGAATCAGGTCCACCAAGCTGATGAGCTCCTCCGGGTTCAGCCGCAGTACAAACTTCTCCGTTTTCTTCTGCAGAGACAAAAAGGGAAATGCATGAGGCATCAGCTTCATCAGAATGAACTCCCTCTGACTCTAGACTTCTGTCTCATTAAAAATGCAGGAAAAAGTGTGACAACTTGGACTTTGTGTGTGGGCTTGATCCTACTTGAGGGATCTTCTGGTCACGTCCCTGCCAGATACGTGGGATGTGGCTGCAAGCCCACAGGAAATCCAGGGCTGATGACGGGTCCAGTCTGACAAACATTACACAGCCATTTAAAGTAATCTCTCACACTAGCAAATATTATGCTCAATAAAATCTCATCCGAACTAGAACAAACTATTGCTCAGTAATTACGTTAATCTACTAAAGGCACAAAAGACAGCGACTAAGAAAAGGTTTGATAAAATGATGTACCTCTGGTCTCTGTGCTTGCTGAGAAGAGCACTGATGCACTGCAGGAGGGTGGTCCAGTTCGACTGATGGGTAAGCAAGGCTAAAAGGTAGGGTCTGTAGGCAGGGGTGCCTCGTCCCTGTAATGAAGAAACAGTAAGAAATTATGCATAATCACACCATGCAAACACCTACTCCAGTGTGATAAGGCGTATATCATGTGCTAGCAATGCTCATCTTACCTTGTTGAGGGCAAACAGCAGTTTCTGTTGAAGGTCTGGACACACCGAAGTAACCTCAGGGTCAAGATGTTCCAGCCAATCAACCAGCAACCCAAAACTCAGTCCTGTCCTTGTCACCTCAGAGCTGCTGAAAAAGGTGAAACTGAAAGGTTCCCCAAGTACAACTACACAAATGGTACTGAGCATCTATTGAATTCCTATAGCATTCAAGACCTCAGAAAAACATATTGTACAATACATCCAGTATACATAAGAGCCACAGACCTTGTGCACACTTGCACTTGTTTTGGACAAACAAATGTTTTTGGTTCTTTAAGACCAGCAAATCCACACTTCAAGGGGTTGCGAAAACAATTTACTTTCAGCCACCTGGAATCTGGTTTGGTTGCTTTTCCATCTGCTGTTAGCCCTTCATAATAACTTGTCTGTAACAGCATGATACAAATAATCAATTTTAAGTTACTGTTGATGACACGATATGCTTCAAGTTTAGCAAAGAAGCTTTAGAGATACCCCGCATGAAATGTCACTGTGCACAAAAAAAGCAGTATTCACTCCATCTACTTGCACTCACTGGACAATGAGATGCCAACCAGACATTACGGTGAGCAAACTCTCAACAGCGGACTACATTTGTCAAAGTTCAACTGTTGTTTATGATGATTTTTGGTGGCAAGTGGTGTTGACATTTCTTACATGTTTTGGCCTTGATAATGGTTCAAATGGCAATCAATATCAAATGTTTATAATGTAGTACATTTTGTTCCTAACTGGGAAAGGAATGTTATTTTGTGTCCAGAAAGGAAGACCAAAAGAGTTGAAAACTATTCAGAACAATACAACTGGGAAATTATTTTTGTTCTCCAGCCCTGGTTGGTTACTGATAATATTATACTGTCTATTATGTCATGTGGGCTCACACAGTGCATGAAAACAATGCAAAATGTATCTCTGAAAGAGTAAGTTAATCAGGTGTGTTTAGCCTATTTAGCTATGCTATCAAATCACTTAAACGTGTGAAGTTAATAATTATAGTAGCTCTCAGTGTGTACTTGGCTGTGATTGCATTATCAAAGGCAACATAGTGAAGATTACGTGGAGTGTTCTATGTTCCCAATGTATGAATGTGTACAGTCAGTGGAGAGTTGCAAAACCACTTAAACATTTCCAATACAAGCCTACACGCATGTACAAGGCCATAGACAAGTGCCGTTTTGATAGTTTTGTCACGGCCAGCCATTTTTGTCATTTAGTCCTGTGTCAAATATAAATGTTTCTTGCTTGACTTGAGAGGGAAATAGAATTGCAGTGCTCACTTGTTAGAATCGACTTCCTTTTTCACAGCTCGCTCCTCACTCTCCTGAAGCAGCAGTGAAATCACCATGGTAACAGGGCCAGCTGTCCCTTTCTGTGTACCAATAGTCATCAACAGAGACAGCAGCTCCTCCAAATAAGGCGACGTCACCTCCATCAGCCCCTGTAACACTGAAAAACAAACAACATGCTTAATAATAGTTTTTGGACTGCCGTTATTGCATCCTTGTGTAAACTAAATCAAAAGTTAAATGTGACAATGTCTTTTCTGGCTTAGCGGCAGCATGTTGCACATAATGGACATATGCAAGTTCAAAGAGGCCAAAGCCAGTCACTGCTGAAGCTGGTCTTGTTTTGTATCAAGGAAGACTTTTAAAATGATATGGAATAATATACAAAAAGGGGAAAAAATACAGGGACACTGAAGAGGCAGAAACAACATAATCAGATCTGAGGCTACTGTGCCACACCAGCCACCAATTCAAAAAGACAACAATAGTAGGGCTACTGTTATTGCTACAGAGAGTTCTGACACTAATTTCATACTGAATCAAGGCACATTCACATACACACACCATGACACCAGTAATAAAGGCTTAATACCTTTGCCAATGAGCTCAGCCTCTGCATTACATCTCTCTCCGGCCTTTAGCATTGCAATGATGGCTCTCACTGGCACCTCAGTATCCCTGCGATATGCCAGAGCCTCAGCCAGGTGGAGGAAACCTGTACGCACTGCAGGGCAGAGACAATCGTCACTCATCCTTGATATAAAGTGAACTAATCAGCATCTAAAAAGGTAAGTGGTAGGGGTGCTCACCGTCACTGAGCCTGTGTTTGTGAGAATATTGGCCAGCAAAGGATTTGAGCAGGGTCTTTAGTGGTCCGGCCTCCACAGTTGGGTTCTCTAACCAGGTCAACATCTCCACAATGACCTTGAGGAACAGTGAGGAGAAAGCAACGTCCTGGGACACGAGGCGCTGGGAAGCACAGACATCAAGCAGGAGAAAGGGGAAGAAGGAAGAAAGATAAATATTATAATCCAATCATATCTCTGTTTGATGAATCAATGTATTATGCGATGTTCAGATTATCAGTATGCCATACCTGGTAGAGGTGAAGTTGGCGCATCAGAGGACAGGAGAGGGCGTGGTTGCGGTGCATTGCCATGACAATAGGCCCTGCATGGGAAGAGGTGAGCAGGGCTGCTACCGCCTGTAGGAGGCAAATTGCCAACCCACTCTGCTGAATGTGGCCCTGCTTTGCCCGGATCAGCTCTTTAGCCAGGGCCTGCTGCAAGGCCAGGGAGAGCTGGTTGGGAGGTGGGCCATGCCAGCGAGGGTCCACCTTTAAGGGGAATATCTGGGGGGGGATAACCAGTTAACCAGTTAAAGCAATAAGCCGCAACATTTTCATATAAATGGATGTCCATTTTGCTACTCTCCATCGGCGACTGATACAACACAATAGTGATTCAACCTATAGCCAGTTCATGAGAGCTTCTACATTTGGTGTTCTCCAGGAAAAATCCTCTGTTGCACGGGAAGAACTGGGAAGTTAGAATGAGCAGTGATAGCCACCATGGCTGAACAGACTAAGAAAATGCGCCACCTACAGAAACTCAAACAGCATCAACAGAAATTTCAAGGAAAACGACATCACAGTACTGGACACTGTTTGATTGACAAGTGATCTCTGGGAAGAGCAGTGAAGAAACACCACAGCAATGAGAGCTGAGCAACAAAGATGTTGCCAAAATAAAAACACAGGAAGTCATGGATTACCACTTTAAGGAGGCAAAAAATGTTTTCCTTTCAAAGCAGATCAAGTGAAATTGAATATTTCTGTTTTTTAAATCTTATCTAGTGTTACCATTCACTGCTCTCAGAGAGCCTTAACAGGATCACGTTTTCATATTAGTAATATGCTACTTTCTAAGTGAAAATTTGTGCCAATTCTCTAATTCTCTCAAATTCAAATTATCAGTGTGCATAAAATCAACTTGGTATTATAATGCACAATACAATATTGTAATGCAGCGCTATATACATCGCAGTCTAGCCGTTTCCCTATTACTTTTACTTTTAAATGACCCACACTTGACCGAAGTGACACAAGCTTTATATGACAGCAGACACAGTGAATTTTGTTGTTTCAGTTTTGATCTTTCTTGTGCCGTGTTGAGTTATTTAATTAGTCTATCTCTAATGCATCGAAATCTATATTGATCATTCCAAATTGCTGCATAATTTCTCATGTGAACAGATACGGAGATGATGCAAAAACAAGGCTGTCGTGAAGGTTTCAATACGATGCCTTGAGGGTACCGAGTGAAATATTGGGAGATGCAACTAAACCTTAGCAGCAACCACGTTTTGTCTTTCTATTGCCACTGATTTAGCCTTATTAACCCAGCCTTTAGTCTGGGGGTGAAAAATACAATAACTTAAATATATTGTAATTAACACATGGGATTTTGACCAAAAGATTTCTAACAAGAATGTCAACACAACGCTGACATATTTTCTAATCACTGATCGATAAATGTCTTTTACACCATGTTATCAAAACAAGTTACAAAGAAAATGGCACGTGGAAAAGAGATGAAAAAAGAGCTACAGATTCCTACCTGAAGCATCATGCCAGTGAGGTCATCTTCAGGCCCAATCACAGGAATCTGATTGGCTGCCCTCATCTTCACAGAGCTATGGGGGGTTTCCACGGTAACTTTGGCCTTACTCACTTCAGCAGAATCTTGAATGGGAGAAGCAGTTAACACATACAGGCTGAGGTGAAGCATTACATAAGACATGGAGGTACAGAAACTACTAAAACGATCAAACTTAGACCATTTACATCATTTCTTTTGTCGGCTGCCTTTTGCAAATCCCCATCCCGTGTCAGATTATGTCTAAGCATGAATGGATATGTGCTGATATTGTAAAAAGACATTTGCAAAACCATTATACAGTTTAGATTACTCAAAACAGAGCCAGTGAATTAAATGTGAAGTGTCATATTGGTTGAAGTGGCACACAATCCACCTCTTGGAGGATAAAGACACTGACCTCTGTGTGGAGGCAGAGAGGAGCTGAGTAGTGTGTGGAACGTGTGCCCCCCAGTGGCACCTCGCTCATGCTGCACCTCAACCAGATGGGCCATGTAGTCTATTGCAGAAGAAACACAAAATGAGACTATATATCTTTAAAAACATTTTAGAGCAGTATAATATCTTCAGCAGACTCTTACGCTTGTCCATGATGTTCTGTTCCAGTGTCTGTGGATCATGGGAGACAGCCTGATCCAGGTACTGCAGTAGTTTACTCATGCTGGATACTGGGATGCCAAAGGACTGCACAAACAGTAGCAGCTGCTGAGGCTCCAGGTCTTGCAAAGCTTGGGGAAATATATAAATGTTTATTTATATAAAGTGAGCAACACACATGTTTTTGTGTACTGTGAAAGTTTTGTATTATGAAAGTTGTACCTGCATCGACCAACCGAGAAACCTCTGATCTGATCATCCTCAGTTTCAACCAATCAGGCAGCAGAAGGGCCTCCTCTGAGGTGTCAACCAGGAACGCGGTGGGGAGAGGCTTCTTGTCAGGAAACCAAATGTCCAAAAGACTGTAGAAGTCACTCTCTCCTGGAAACATTACATAAAAATACATAGTACTAAAACATGTTCCCTTAAACAAAGCAAACGTTGAACTGTAGCAGAAAACAGGTCTACCTTTGGGCGGCCCCAGAGTCAGCAGGATGACCATGGCATGGACTACCAGGATGTGCATCGTAGCCGCCTCTCCTGTAGTCCAGCGCAGAAACACCTGGTCCTGAGATTCTGACTGAAAAAATTACCATACCATTTAAACACAGATGAATCTTCAGTCGCAGATGAAACTTCCGTTGGAGACTGAAAACTGCCCAAATCACATTGAAAGATTTCCCCTCTCTACTCACTCACTTGCTTTCTTAAAAAAAACTAAAAAAAGGTTATCTCTCTCCTTCGCTCTTATTCCATTTATTTCCCCTGCACTCACTCTAACAAGATTGTTCTATGGTCACAGGAAAATTGTCGGGGGACTACAACTATTTTGGAGGATATTGGGCTTATTGAAATGTTGCACTCATTGTAAGTCACTCTGGATAAGGGTATCAGCTACATACCTAGCTGTAATGTAAACGATAATGTAGATCAATTAGTAATGTAACCCTAGCCAGTGCTCACCCAGCTGTAGAGGTCCTCTCCATCCTTGGTCTTCCTCATCCTCTTGATGTAGGTAGAGAAGATGGTGAGGAAAGCCGAGAGCACAGCGTCAGACTCAGGCCTGCATGAATGCTTGGAGAAGAGGTTGTTCATGATGGTGGAACGCTCCACGATTAGCCGGGCCACATCCTATAGTGCAAAAGGAAAACCAGATCCGTCTCAGCTCAGGACGTTCATGAATCATCGATCTACGAATGTTCGTCATTGTGTATTAATCATGTAGATCAAGCTTGTCGAATTAAACTAATTGACATATCATTATATGGTGTGGTGATGAACTCATCTCTAGCGGGCCTTTGTTGAAGGGAAACTGCTATATTTAAAATGGCCACAAGAGGGAGACATATCGCTTACTGAGGGGGATGTAGGTCTATATAAAGTTTCCACACTGGGGAAAATGAAGCGAACAAGCTTAAGTTCTGTCTGGATGTTCAACATCAAGCGCTACGGTCAGTGTCATGCTCTTATTTGTAATAGGTTTGAAAATATTATCAGCAATATACTAGTATACTTGTATTATGCTGATTTTCTTCTGTTCTCGTGCGCTCAGATTATGGCCTCTAATCTGATACAATATGCACACTAGAGTCAATAAAGGTATTGGTTTAGGTATTGATTTAATGTGAATTTAGATGGAGGAAAGGCATCTACCTGCTTCATAAGTCACTTGCACATTTATAGTTACATAACAGATTTGGGTCCAGTAAAGGTCAATAATTTGTTCGTTAACTTGAGTAAAAGTCGATCAAGAAACATCTTTTAAATGCACATCCCTATTGTCAGCATTGCTCCATGAAGGTGACAAAAGCTGATACAAGAAAAAACAACAACTTAAGAAGTTAAGCAACAAGCCATGGTTACCAGAGCCAGATCATTATGCGCAGCCTGCTCTTCCACTGGTGCATGCTGGGAGAGGTAGATGAGATAGGCACTGATCGTCTGTGGATCTGTCTCCATGTGAATAGCCTTGGGAACAACAGACAGACAACAAACATGCTTTATACACAAAGTAATGAATACTTACTCACTAAAACCTATTAATTAAGTTTACATTTAATGCCAAATATTGACAGGGCAGTTCATTGTTGAGACAGACACTGACCTGCTGCAGAGCGGTGGACGTCATGCCCCTGACGCTGTCAAACAGGGGTAGCTTCGGGAGGTCTTGTAGCAGCCACTGGTACCCTGGTAAGAGCTCAGCATCGGCAGAGTCTTCTTCCATGGGCTGGTCCCGCTCCTCTCCATCCTTCAGACCTCCTTCACTCAGCACCAAAGACAAACCCTGCACACAAAAGTATAACGTAAACACAATGCTAATGCTAATAGGGTTCATATGGCGTTTCCTGCTTCCCATACTGTACCTTCATAGCTAGGACTCTCGATGCCACCTGAGAAGAGCTGAGACGACGCAGAAAGTAGTCCAGCACTTCGCATGTTGTCTGTTCGTCAGCCTTAGGACCTAACAAAAGATCCTGGAGCCGTTCAAGAAGCTGCCTTTGCTTTTGCTGTCTCTAACAGGAAGAGAAAAAAGTATTTCTGATTGGTCAAGACGTAGTTCTATTTTTTAACCAGCTGAAAATAGCTCAAATGTCCCATGCCAATAATGAATAGAACTTTAAATTAATGTTATTAATGCTAGAGCATCAGAATGAAGATGCATTTAGTCAGAGCATGAATCTAAACTTGTGCCTAACTATAATTTTATCATGTAGCATGTTCATTTCAATAAACATGAATCAAGAGAGGTAAAGGTGAATCATGAAGAGAAATTCAATATTTCTCTCAGTACCAATCACTACCTGATGGTTTGTCTTGATTAAATACTAAGCTAAACCAAACCTTAATATACAAAATCCAAAACAATATCAAGGCAGGTCAAATGCTGTCATTGTTTCTGTCCATCTAAAAAATCAGTTGAACAGTAAGCTATGACACTAAAACCGACATACTTGTCTCTTCTTGGCCCTCTGCTCTTTGCTCTCTCCTTCTTCCTCATCCTCAATTGGCAGGCTGTCATCTGCAGCATCGTGGAGAAGGAATTCACACAGGCACTGCACGGGCAGCACATCCAAGGACCCCTCACTGGACTGGACCAAGTCAGCCAGCCATGGCATGGACTGAGAAGATGCCTGTGGAGGATAGAGAATGCACTGCAGTTGTAGAACCCAACCTGACAGCACGTTTCACACGGAAGCCAAAGAATAGTGTGATATTTATCCCCACTTAAGCCGGACAAACGCTACACAGGGTTTAGGCCCAATTTAGCTGTGTTTTTGAGATCTGAGACAGAATCCCCACGTTGAAGCCAACTCGGTGAGCACGGCTGTCACCAAAGCTTGTTAAGTTTGAGTGGGTCAGAGTCAGTCTTTGAGCAGTCTCAGACATCCAGAGATTTTCAAACATGTTTGATTTTGTCTGCAGCACTCTTGTAGTGTGTAATATGTAAAGACAGGTTTTGAGAACAGTGAGCAGCAATAGCCAAAGAGAGCTCGCTATGAACATCAAATAATGCAGAGTCTAGCTAGCTATTTTGATTGGACGCTCTCTGCAGAACAGACAACCCATGCTGCCCACATCTTCCCAAACATTCTCTCCTCCAAATTCGGCATCTAGCCCTCTTCTTTTTTTCTTTTCTCCACACACGAGTGCACACACATTTAGTGCTGTGAGCTGCTCTTCCTTCTCAAGCTCCATTTTAGTACAATCAGGTGAAAAACATTTTGCATTTGTTTTTGCAAGACAGCAAGGTATCCATCATTACATTACATTACATTACATTATGTCATTTAGCAGACGCTTTTGTCCAAAGCGACTTACAATAAGTACATTTTGTCAACAGTATTCAAAACCAACCATATATCACAGTCTTCATCAGCTAAGCATTCAATAGGAATATGCAGCAATAATAAGTAGCATCACCAAATCCAAGAGCAGAATATTTTAGTGTGACCCCCCTCTGTGCGACACCATTTAATGTGGGCACCACTACATCTGTGAGACAATAAACTACAAAGGTTGTTTACTGTGAGTGGCACAGAGATCTTGGGTTTTTGACAGTCGTGTAGAGTGCGCCCGGCATTACCTGTCTCTGGATGATGTTGAGCAGGAAGTCTGGGTTACGGCTGCGGCAGAGGAGATGGCCCAGGCGCAGAGACTGGTTGAGGGTTTTTACCTGCTCCTGGACCTGGGGTGGAGGTTTACGAGGAGGACCCCTGGAACACAAGAAAAAAATACATCAGTCCATCTTCCAGTCACGCAACTGATAAAAACACTTCAAGAGTGACTTAATGGACTATATTTATCAAGATTTTAAAAGCTCAAGCGCTGATATAAGATTAGTGACCAGGTGCCCTTGATCATTTTCTACATTATGGTCTGATCTTTATTTTCTAGCTTCATATAACTGTATGATGCATACACATTTGGATTTACTTATTTTGAGCCTGAACTTAACCGTCCTCCCTTCAAGCAAACTTAAAGGGGAATACTATTCAAACTGAGATCTCAGAAGTTATTCCTATGGCCAAGAACAGTTGAACAACTCTCAAGTTCCAACTTTGAGTAACTTGTTTTAGCTTCTAACAGAGAAGTGCTTTTCTACATAATACCACTAGACTCTCAAATTATAACAGGGAGATGGAATTGAATTGAGACAAACAGGATGCAAATTGCTTATTAGCCTATTTAGCAATCTTGGTATGGGACAATCCTCATGTGCTCCGCCTTGTTGAACTTAGTTGGAAAACCCGCTGTCTGATTGTGATGATAATATAGTGGGCTGGCATTAGGCATATTGTGTAAAATCATGTGATATGGAGAGACTTTCATGAGAGATAGAGAAAACAAAGGCTCCAGTGGTCAGTGTTCAAGATGTTGCACACATAAATACTGTTTTCCAGCCGAGTAAAGGTTTCTGCTCTATAATCACAAATCCATCACAGTAAGATGGATTTACGTTAAATCATGCGCATAAGGTAATTCCTATTAGTGGCACAGTGCGCCCCAAGTCTCTTACTGTGGGTCCAGACTGGTGAGCTGGGACAACAGCAAGCTGTTGCTTTCTGTGATGGTCTGCTTGGTGGAAGCTGCTGCCAAGTGGCTCTCAAAGGCCAAGATCTCTTGTTTCTCCCTTTGGGAGATCTGCAGCTCCCGGTTGATCATCTCAGTCTTTGTGTCCTCATCCGCAATGGTGCAAGGAGGGTAAGAATAGTTACTATAAGGCACAGAGATATGTAGGTTAGTTGTTAAGTATTATAACATTGGAATTAGTTTATCGAACGCGATAATCTTTACTTACTTTGTCATAACCATCTCCATAAGCATTTTCAGTGTGGGATAGCCATCCCAGGCAGCCAAACCTAAAGGAAACAAATGTCAGACAACATTTGTTGAAAATATTTTGTGGCTTAGAATATAGATAATAGCTATATGTAGGCATGCATAGAAAACTGACTGTCATACCTATCTTCTGTGGATTGAATGCAGCCACCACAAGCAACAGAAGCCATGCCTTCCAATACAGCGTGGATATAGCCAAATTTGGCGGTTGATACCTTCAACAGTAACAGTTCTTTGTTATTTTAAAATACAAATTGCATAGTCTATACGTGTTTTAAAATCCCAGTAGAGACATGTGAAGTACCCTGCAGGCAGCTGAATGTTCTCTGGATGGTGGTATGTACACAGGTTCAGCACTGCGTCGATGAGTTGGATTCTCTCCACTCTTAAAACATCTAGATCTGTTTAACAAGAGAGAGTCAGTCAGCTCTATGGCTTCTCTTCGAACCGACATTTCACTTAAAGAACATTTTCACTTTTCTGCATGTAGAGCCCAATACGAGCTTGTGAAGAGTCAACTACTAAGTACTGCCTACTCCGGGTATCCGTATTGATGTTGTGCACTTCCTTTCATTTGGAAAATGTAGTACAAATCATAAAACAAAAAAACAAAAAAATCATACTAGGCCATATATATTATGATGAAACATATATATTTCTTTTACATGTTCATACTTTTTTAAGAATGAATTTTGCCAACTTGCAATTTTTGATCACAAGACTTGTATAACACCCTGGATGCTCATGGCGACTATGGATTCCTGGAGAGGCTTAAGTTGATTGCTCATTATAGGGAGGCACACGTTTACTAAATATTCTGCCAGAGAGAAATATAGCTTTAAATGTGAACACAAACAGTTAGAGCCAAAGTAGTTCTTCACACACCATCAGACTGAGCTCCAGCAGCCCTCTTAACTAGGTGATCTGCAAGCTCCATGGCATCAGCTGGGCCCAGGGGCAAATCACGGGATAGCCCAATCACCAGAATGCGCATCAGTGTGTCCTCCAGCAGGGGCACCTCAGAGCAGAGGCGAAGGAAGAAACTGGGGAAATACAAAATCATCTTTGTAAAAATCGAAATGCCACAGGCAGTCAGAGCAAAACATGTTCAATTTGTGAATATTGGAGTAGGCTCACTTTCTGTCGCTCTCAGGTGGCCAGTTGTCCCACTTGTAATAGGTCTCCGGTTGCTCTGTGAAAAGCACTTTGTGAAGGCTAGGGACATGGGAATAGAGATGAGATACATCATGCATAATGTGACTAGCTCATAATACGATTAGCTTGTGCAATTTGAATAGAAACTGCTGAGATATGGGCTGATACCGACCAGTGGACGTAGTCTTTTGCACCGACTTTGCTGATAGTGGGAACCACGGTGTGAAGCCACCACACGGCATCTCTCTGGATGGCAGCTATCTGATTCTGAAACGACCTCAGGACCTCCAGATCTGAAACAAACCAGGCGGATGTTCAAGGCAAACCTACACATACACACTATGGTTAACAAATATGGCATGTGAACAAATACAAAGCACTCACTCTTCTTCTCGCCTTTGTCCCATGCAATGCCAGCTTCTTTGACCTGAGCGGTGATGCCCAGCATCATGGAGACCGTTAGTAAATCTGTCACCTGGATAACAAAACGCTCCTATGGGAGAGACAAAGATAAACAGTTCAGAGCTGAGTGTAAATACCTTAAGATTACAGATTAAATAAGACTGCAGAGATTTTCATATGCACTTACTTTGAACTCCATGTCCACATAGGTGGCCTCCTTTCTCTCCTGCATTAAACCCAAGCAGAAGGACTGGAAGTTGATCTCATGCTTGGTCTGTTTGATGATCTCTCTCAGCAGCGCTCGTGAGGCACGGAGGTAATCATCTTTATTTGTTAGCAGATCCTGGAACACCATGGCCAAGAACTGGAGACAGGACGGGAGAAAGGAACATTTTTGAATTTGAGTAAACAACGTAAGCAAAGTATCGAATTTAAAAGCAAAAAAACAACAACAAAAACAACAACACACTAGCGTCTTTTCTAGACTTCTCCTGATAAAAAGGTAATATTATTTACAAACGACTATCTGTATAAACAATTCTAAACCCCAGACACCATGTCAGAACAGAAACTAGTTTCACCTTTGGAGCCTGCTCTGGGCTGTGCTGCAGCACTGTGTGGAGGACTTGCATGTTGTTGGGATTCCTGGCATTGGACAGCTCATTGAAGATCACCAGCTTCACCATAGTGCCCAGGTTGTCTCTGTGTGCATTTAGCAGCTCCCTGGAGAATCACGCCCATGGCAACAGTTACTGTAAGTCACCGAGTGTAACACTAAGATAGAAATACAAAAGATCTTGGAAAAGGGACTTGACAGACCTGACACAGAGCATGTAGTGATTAAGGAGGACTTTGGGTTTTAGCCGGATCTTGATCAGGTTGGAGATCACCTCCATGTCATCTGCCCCATGGGTGTTGCAGTTCATACACAGAGACATGAGAAGGTCTTGAGCTGGTCGAGTCAGCTGTAGACACAAAGAAAACGAATGAAATAATCTCATCCCTACCCTAATACTTCAAATTAATTGTAACAATCAAACCATTCATGTTCATTTTTCAGCAAAAAACTATATATTTTGAAGAGAGGTAAAAGAGACTACAAACAAGTTACACTGGTAGACATATTTCCCTGTTAGCTTAAGATGCTAACAAAACAACATGTTTATCAGAAAAGAGTACACTGACAAAGTTTGCATTATGTTCATGTGAAATGTTAAAATGTACCTGTGTTTAGCGAATATGTTTCGGAAACTTTAGATTTGCGAGTGTGATATTTTATATTTATATGGCTAATATGGCTTGCAGAAACACTGTAGTTGTACAAATACCAGTTCCAAAGGACAGTTTCTTAAAAGCAGTATTTTACCAGTAGTGGTACAACTCAGAAAGAAAAGTTTAAAGTGAGATATGAAGACATTGCAGATGTTTGTGCATAATTAGAGAGGCTATCCCCTGAGGATATGTGTTACGCCTCTCACCTTTGGGTTCTGGAGCCACATCTCAAGCCTCTGCACAGCCATGAGTCGTGCCTCCTTGTAACCGCAGGTGGCTGTGAGCAGACGCAGCAGGTTTCGGGACACGTTGTCCATCGGCTGCCTGCGGTTTAACTGATCCCTGAGGACGTCAAGCACATAGTCTTCCACGCTCTCAGCCAGTTCCTCATACCTACAGCGTGCCAGAGGGTAAAACAAAAGACAAAAGACAAAATGGTCTATCATTTGCTAGGAATGAAAACATTCCAATAATGCAAATGTGCGACTCATGCTGAAGGATAAAGGGTTAGGGCTGCTCTGACTGAGGTTATAAAGAATAACTGCTGACAGTAATCTATTATGAAAACGAGACTTTGCTTTCATGTATTTCAGTTCACCTTTTGTATTGTTATTTAAAGATAACTCTTGCAGGATTGTTATATCATTGTGAAATTAATTGTGACAATGGTCATCAGGGGAACAGGGAAATCAAATGAAAGCACAAAAAGCAGGTAATCAGGATTTGTAACAGCAAGTCAAAAATTTTTTACTAGCATTAGCATGTTTTATCATAACTAATTTCATGATGATGGATTAATGAAAAATCAAAATCCTACATCTAGGATAAAAATGAAAATCTGATTGATAGTCTCGATTATATCTAGGACTAAAATGGTAAATCTGGCAATCGGCAAATAATTTCAGTTGGCGACCATTCGCCTGTAGCATCCCTCACATCTATACAAGTAATTTTTATACCTCGGCATAACCTGCTCATCGTCCTCAGGGCTAAGTTTCTCCTCTGCTATCAGCAATTCAGTCTGGCTGTCATCCTCATCTGGGGTTGAGGGGTGAGGGCTGCTACCTGGAAACCAAACATTTAAGGCAGCATAATCAATCACCATTAATTTCCTGTATCAGCAGACTTTTAGCCCCAATAAGCCAGCGTGCCTTCTCAATGTACCTGCACTGAGATCTCCACTAGTGCGGCCAGTGTCAGCCTGCAGTAGCATACTCTTGGGGGGCATCTTGGTGCCAAAAGCAGTCTGGATGTTGTCAACAAAAATCTTACAATGAGAACTGTCCACCCAGATTCTTTCCCCCAAAGAGTCCTCAATGTACACCTGAAAATACAACATTTTAGGTTGAGACAAATTTAAAAGAGAGTTCATTATATATGGCTAAAATGCAACAATATAAAAAGAAATAAACACAAATTTAGTTGTATTTTTAGGAGGTTCTCACTTTGACAAAGATCTCTGGCCAATTCTCGTCCTCCTCGTAGGCAGCCATCAGTAGATTGCAAGCAAGTACAGAAACAAGGCTGTTGCCCTTTGCTTTGAAGTTGATAGAAGCATCCCGACGCAGAAGGCTGCACAAGGCCTTGAGACAGAGTGTGACAGGAAGAAAGTAATAAAAATCCAGTCAAGTTCCAAAATATAAGACATCATGCCAGCGATGCTCAAAGTTGGGCTGCTGAACGTTTTGAGTGTTTGTGGGAAACATTTAATTGCAAAGCACATTTCCGTGGTAGGGTCAACAACATCTGTAGTGGATACCAAAAGTGTAGTTGGAAGAGTTTGATAGTTGAAATTCAGTACCTCCAGCCACTATTCCATTTTTTATTCTAGGGATCCTGTTTTTAACAAACTCTCCAATTAGTTTTCAAGTATATAGAATTACATCTATAGAAGCATATTGACCCAAGAAGTTTTTAAGTTTCTTAAGAGTGATTCATGAATATATCACCATTAACAAGTTGAAATCAAAGCATGGTGGAATGTGAATTATTTAATCAATGACTAATACATGGCTAGCTGGATATTTGCCTTGTTTGCATATCTCAAAAGTACCCTACTCTGCCACTTCGTGAATAAAAATGAGTGATTACAACAAATGCCAAAAGGTTAACAGAAAAAGAAAAAAAATAGTATACCTTTATTACAACTGGTCCCTGGATCCGTCATTTTCCCCAAGGCTTAACTATTTGAGCATCACTGCAATCTAGTGTTAATTCTTACCTCAATAATTCCTTCAGTGGCAAATACATTGGGCTTGATTTTGGCCAGGAACATGAGACTGAGGTACAGTGTGATGTCAGGCTTGGCTCGGTTAATCTTGAGTTGTTTGACCGCTCCACACAGCAGTCCCTCAATGCGATCGTCATTTCCTTCAGACTCTGAAGCCTCAATCTCATCCAGCAGCACTGCTGGTGGAACTATCATAAAAAAAGAGAAATACTTAACTCTCCTTGCAACCACGAGCTTGTAGATTAGACAGCACATGATTTTTAGGACAGCATTCTTCCTATTTTTAAAAAGACCTGGGGTTGTATTTCAATAACCCAAAGGACCTCCACATTCAGATAAAAAGTGTTCTGGTGCATTTCTAGCTCTTTAATGTCTTTCACAAAAATAGACAAAAAGCCATAGACTTACCTTCAATAGGTACCACTGACGGCTCCTTAATGGAGGGCGATATTGCTCTCTTGTCCACAGCTACAACATCAGCGAGTCGTCCCAGGGCACTCACCGGAGGGGTGGAGGATAGTTTGGGACGCTTGGCCAGGCTGGACAGACCCGATGAGGAGGGGAGAGTGGAGGACGTCTCTCTCTTACGGTCAGCAGGTAAACCTGTGGATGCTGGCTTCAGGAGGACAGCAGGTGCTTTGGACTCTCCACCTTGACCTTTTGACCCTAGAGCAATGAAGTCTCCTGGGGGAGGATGACCTGGCAAAAGACGCCAGCATTACAGTTAAGTTATGGGTTTGGTACTATTATCAACATGTTCTGACTGAAACAACACCAGGACGTATCTAGGGTTGTCTCTTTAACGACACATACCTGATGGTTTAGCAGCACTGGGGCGCCTGAGAGTTGTAGGCTTTGGACGATTCATCGTTACTGAGTGGCACAACTCAAAGTCAGACTCAGAGCAGGTTGAGCAGGTGACATTACCTGGCTTAGACAACTCTGTGTATGAGGAAAAGACGAGTTAGCAAACCTAAACACACAAATTGAGCCTAATGTAGGTGGCTAACAGCTGAAGCTAACATTATCTAGCTTAAGATACTTTATGTTAGCTAAAGTAAAATCACAATAAGCGTTACAACACAAAAGTAGAAAGAAGACTGTGTTCAATTTCAACTGACAGACTAAGACAGCCAAAACATGTTGCTATTGATATTTGTATTACAACCATTGATAAACAATGGAGAAGGATAGCTAACATGAGCAATGATATAACGTTAGCGATTAAACGTGTTAACTTTAGCTAAAGCTACCAAGCGTTAGCACTGACAGTGAACTAATTGGCAAACAAATAAATAAACTTAGGTTCAAGGTGGCTTACGTGTGTTTTCAGTTTCATAAAATGAATTGTGGCTAGCCTGAGTGCTGTAACGTTAGTTGAAATTAGCTATCAGAAGCTAACAGATTGAGCCATGATGGCTTCTTCTTCTTCTTTGGTTTGAGAGGTTCGCACTTCGCAGATCAACATAAGAGTGCATACCGCCACCTACTGGCAGTAGGTGGAACTGTTATGTTACCATACAGTCAAGTCATCACAGAGACTCAAAATTAAAAGTCTCTGGTCATCATTATGATCTTTTTTTCTTCTTCTTCTTCTTCTTCTTCTTCTTCTTCTTCTTCTTCTTCTTCTTCTTCTTCTTCTTCTTCTTCTTCTTCTTCTTCTAAGTTCCAAAGTGTATAGAGAGACCATTCTATGATCTCAATCACAGGTTTGATTACTGCAATAGCAGCCAGTGCGTCTAACCTTTGTCCCTGTCCTTGGGCAAAGTGTCTCTGTGCTCTGACACTGGACCTCTAGCTGCTTTAGGAGCACCACTCCTGGCGAACCTCTGCACTCTGACCCATCTTGTGAAATGCATATATGTCTGTATTGTTTGTCTCAGAGTGATACGCAAAAACACAATTGTTTCATTACACTGTGTGTAATATGCCGATTGAAGCACTCAAAAGTATTAAAAAACACCCTAATATACTTTACACCCCACCCCTTCAGACTAATCCAATCTACTGACCATCCTTGAGCCAGAAATGAGAGGAATCCCTGCTCTACTTCAGCATAACCCCTTCTCTCTTATTTAACCTCTCTCTCCTTATTCATTTGTGCACACTGCTCTATAATTAACTTGGCAATGTAGACACTTTAATTGTTCTTCCCTCACATGACAATTCTTCACTCTATAACAATCTCTTCCACATCTATCTATCTAGAAATAGTAGAAGCAACAAGTCCATATTCCTGACACCTATAGTGGAGATTTTACATACTGTGTTATCCAACTACTCACATGGTCTAAGTCAAGGGGGCCAAAAAAGACCCCAGCTCTCCAGTCACTTTTACAGGGCCGGAAGGTGTGTGTATGAGCACTTTGTACTCCGAAACCCACAGATGAAGACAATTAGTACATGGTGTAGTAATAAGCCTGTAATTAACAGAATGATAGCTGAATAATATATGGGTGATATGCAAACATGTGGTTCCAAAAGGTGGCCTTCACTCAGATTACCATCCATGAGATTAACTATATCCATCGATTTGTTAACTGTATTTTAGATATTTATAGTCAAACCTTAAGAGAACTTGCAAAGTGCAAGCTAGCTTTACTACTTAAATATAATGAGAAAGATATAGCAAAATCACAAACTGAACTAAAATGTATGTGAGCCTTACACTGAATGAACATGTAGGACAATCTCATGAAGTAATCTGTTTCTAATATCCTCCTCAAAATAATCAATTCTGAAGACAAGAATGAGTCATTATCATTAGAAATCCAGTACATATGTTGTTTATTTTAAAGCATACTTCAACCCATTTTGATTTGAAGATGAATCAGTTAGCTGTACCCCTGCCAGACAAAATAAAAGCACAAAGAGGAGTAGTGAACAGAGATTCAAACATGAAAGCAAGTTTATATGCCTCATAGTTTTCTTCATATGAGCACACTGGATTCACTCTCTTCTATTGTTGTTCCAATCTGAAAAGAAAAGAAGGGTATAAGTTAGTTTTCAGACAAAAGTCAGTGGCAATAACAGCTCAACAATTGCGTGCCGGCTTACAAGATTGGATTCCACTGATTTAACACAGGGTGGCAGCAGTCCACATCTACTGCACTAAGCTGACAAAATTATCACTATTTCCCCAAGACAGCTTCTCAATAAATTGACATAAATTAACATAAATTACAAACATACGTTAATGAAAGAGGAGTACACTTTAGAAATAGCCAGATTTGTAGGCCTTTCTGGACAGGATAAGCATATGTATACC
>OMLI01007892.1:7931-22028 GCA_900302605.1 Rondeletia loricata
ATTGAGAAATTATTTTCTATATTTAGACATTTCAGTTGTTCAGGGTCATAATATTTACAAGTTATATTTTTATCAATATTAATACAATGACGAACGTCATCTCCATCATAAATCAAATCGTCATAGCCCATACACAGATGTGTTTAGATCACACTGTTTACACAGCCTCTGGTCGTGTGGCAACTTCTTTCTGTCTCAAGATTATGATCAGATGTATGTATCTCTCACTCTTTCGTGCGTAATGAACGTAAATAGTCAAAAATAGTCAAACTCTGAGCGATACATTCTCTCTATTGCATTATGGCCTTTCGTGTGGGCAAGCGCGTTTTGCGTTCCACTCTTTTGTCCCTAGTTGCTTCATGTAGGAGGAGCGAGGAAGAGGAGGAGGAGGAGGAGGGGCTGAGGGTTGCCTGGAGACGGCGGAAACGTTCGCGCGCATCGATGGAGAAGTATGAGAAAATCAAAGTTGTTGGAAGAGGAGCCTTTGGGTAAAACCCCACATTACTTACCTCGTAGCTGTTGTGTGATATGCACGTCATTCATCCCATGGTGTTACGTTACTTACGTAATGCTGCGCTGCCAAGCTGAAGTAAGAAAGTAAAAAAGAGCGCAAGTCTCTTCTTTCCAAACTTTAGCTCAAGTGATGCGTCAAAGCCAACGTATGTGCGCCGCCCTCAGAAGTAACTGCGTCGGTTTTATTTCTTTTATAAAAAGCATATTATGTTGTTGTCGTTTTACTGCCAAAGCCACTAACCTTCCTCTGAGTGAAACAGCCGTCGTAGGTTTTTTGAGATATGTGCGCCATTATTTGTCTCTTCAGTTGTTTTACTGTTACTGCTAATTATTCAGTGAAGGGGGCTGATGCTGTTCACATCACTAGTGGTCACTTCACTTAACCATTGTGTTTTGACTCAATGTGTTGCTTTTGAGTAGGCTATTGTTTTGAAGCTGCCCATATTTTTTTAAAGGTATATTCCTCAATTACTAAAAGGTTTATTTTATTGAAGCCAGTGCTCATTCGCCTCTAACATCATACTTCATGCTTGTTTACACCTTTTTTTATACAATTGATTTCATTTTAAAGATGGTACTTATTATTAAAATAAGGCATACTCAGAATATGAAATTATACTGTAATGGGACTTGCTGGTACTTAATGTGAGAGCTTTTAGTCCTCTGCCTACTGTATATGCTTCCATTGTATTTAAAACCATATCAAACTTTATTTCTTACTTCATTACTCAATGCTGCGCTTTTCAGTTTTTCAACTTTTCCTCAAATCATACTAAATACCAATACCAAAACCAGTACCAAGCCTCACTAAGCTTGACAGCACTAAATATAAACTACCACAAAGGGTCCTACTATACTGCTCATGCAAGGACATATACTTGGTCTAGTTTTTTTTTCTTCTAATGTTTTCATTCTCTGACAGGATTGTTCACCTGTGCCGCCGGCGCGGCGATGGGGCCTTTGTCATCCTGAAGGAGATCCCGGTGGAGCAGATGTCACGTGACGAGCGCCTGGCAGCGCAGAACGAGTGTCAGGTGCTGAAACTGCTCAACCACCCAAATATCATCGAATACTATGAGAACTTCCTGGAAGACAAGGCCCTCATGATAGCTATGGAGTATGCACCAGGTAAGCTTACTGTCATATTGCATTACCCCCTTTTGTTCATTATATAACAGTTAATGCCATGCACAGCTATCACTTTTCCCAGGGTTTTGTGCTATAGGGCTGCATACCTTTTTTGTTGTTGTTCTTGTGTCAAGCCCAGATCGCTCTAATGCGAGCACCTCATGTATCAGTCCCTGTGGTGGTGTTTGAGGGAAGGTGTGATTAGTTAACTGTCTGAACTGTGACAGTGCAGCTTCTGTGTTATACTGCAAGGGGATGAACCTCATCGTTTGTTCTCTTGGTTACTTCACGCAGGTGGAACTTTAGCTGATTACATCCAGAAGCGCTGTAACTCCCTGCTGGATGAGGACACCATCCTTCACTTCTTTGTGCAGATCTTGCTGGCCCTTTACCACGTGCACAATAAACTCATCTTGCATCGGGACCTTAAGACACAGAATATTCTTCTTGACAAGCACCAGATGATAGTGAAAATTGGTGACTTTGGCATCTCCAAAATCCTTGTCAGCAAGAGCAAAGCTTACACAGTGAGTTGACTTGCCTCTTCATTTCACTCAGGCCACATGCATATCCTGATCTCGTGAATCTTAACAGTACCCCACGAACAGTGCTAGCACAAATTAATGCTTCGCTTTTCTCCCTCCGCAGGTGGTTGGAACCCCGTGCTACATCTCCCCGGAGCTGTGTGAAGGAAAGCCTTACAACCAGAAGAGCGACATCTGGGCTCTGGGCTGTGTGCTCTATGAGCTAGCGAGCCTTAAGAGAGCCTTTGAAGCTGCTGTACTGAACACATTTTCTTTGCTAATACTTTCAAATGGTCACTCGAGTTTAATTGACGGTCCCTCGCTGATCTGGAAATAGTGATTCAGTTCATCCTCCTTTCATGTTAGCCTTTGAAGTATTTTCGCTTTAACTCAGTGTATAATAGATTAAAGATTCGCCGTGTGGATTGCTGTGAGGATCAAATGAACCGTCCTAACAACCATCAGTGCTACATTATATACCCCATGGGAGCTGAATTCTTCAGATTTCTCAATATTGAATTCGAAGATCCCAAATTGTCCCGTGTTAAAGCATGAAGCAGATTGCTGGGGCTGTTGAATAACACAGATAGTCTAGTCTAGTTACCTTTAGTGTAAAAGAACGAAAAGTGCATGAGAAATGCATGTATTTAGAATTGCTAGTAATTTCGCTCCCTTTCCTTTTTATCTTTCAGAATTTACCCGCCCTAGTTCTGAAGATCATGAGCGGTACCTTCGCTCCAATTTCAGACCGATACAGCCCAGAACTCCGACAGCTCATCCTCAACATGCTCAATCTGGACCCATCCAAACGGCCGCAACTGAATGAAATAATGGCTCTTCCCATATGCATCAGGCCCCTCCTAAATCTCTACACAGATATAGGCAATGTCAAAATGCGCAGGTAGTGCCTCAGAACATGGACTCGTGTCAAACGACTAGATAGATGTATTAAAAGACATGGACATTGATTTTGAGATTAAGATTTCCTATATTATGTGCAATCAGTTGGTTCTTTATCTACATTCTATAAAAAACCACCAACATTGACTTCTCTATTTACCGCCGTGTTTTTCCAGAATTGAGAAACCTCTGTCCACTGTACCGTCTGGTCCTCATGGTAGACCGGGAGGGAGAGTACCTGGCAACAGATCCAGAGGTCAGTCATATTATTAGTTTGATAAAAGAATCAGCTGTACCAGACTGTAATGTAACATATATTACTATAAATACACGTTTCCCCCCCCCCCTGTGTTGAACCAGATGGATTGATAGGTTTAGGAACAGGAAAGGTGCACTCCCTGCCCATGTCCTCTGTCTATACATGGGGCAGTGGCATCTCAGCGCCTCTCCATCTGCCCATGCTCAACACCGAGGTGCTGCAGGTTTCCCTGGGCCGCACTCAGAGGATGGGGGTCACCAAGTCTGGCCGTCTTATTACTTGGGAGGTCTGTTTGCTCCTGTACTTGTTTTTCTGCATAAGCCTGTAAGAGTTTGATGATGTTGTCAGTGACTTACTTGCATCGTTGCTTATAATATATGCTTGTAATATCTCAGAATTATTTAATTCTAAAGGAAAAGTCCACCCTAAAACACTTAAACACGGTTAAAAACAGCTGTTAGCCATGTACCCTGCATTTCTGGGCCCATTTAGTTGTTTGGTGGTGTATTTTTCTTATTCCCGTAGATAACAGACAATGTCATGTCACGTCAAGGTATTTCCAGTGCAGCTACAATGGAGTTTAATAGCACCAAATTTTTCAGCTATCTAAAACATCAACGGTAAACATCAGGTTTTGGTGTCATTCCCTCCGAATCAAAGAGCAGACTCAACATTTTGCACCAACGTTCAACAAATCATACAGGGAGAAATCCATTGTAGAAGAGGCAGAGATACCACTTTCTCCACCAACAGTAGCCTCAATAGACCATAATGCAATGCCACCAGAAGAAATGTTGTGGTTTGAGTAAGGGGCACGGCCACCATCATTGACATGTCCCTGTGGTCACAAAGTAGTAGGCTAGCTAGCTATATTTATATGTCCATACGCTCACCTTTGATTGAAAGCAACAAGTTAATGCCCGTTCTCTGGTAGTTGTCAAAAGTCATTCTGGGAAATGTAGGAAATCACTAACTGAAGTAGAAGTAGACGAGGCAGGTTGAGGGGAAATGGGCACACCCAAAAAGTTAATTACAAAATAACTCCTGGAATGCGTTGAACATCACAAATTGATGATATCTAACAGTATAAGAAGATCCAAGGGTGAATTTTTCCTTTTGCAGTTCGTTTTATCAACACATGTTTTCCAGAGAGTGTTGCATTCTTGCTTTGTTGCCATCATAAAGACTAATTATCTCTGCTCACCACCGCCTAATAATCATTTACTGTCATAGGCTCCATTAGTAGGGTCTGGTGAGCCCAGTCTGCCTGGTGCGGTGGAGCAGATGCAGCCTCAGTTCATTTCACGCTTCCTAGAGGGTCAGTCTGGAGTCACGATCAAGTCTGTGTCCTGTGGTGATCTCTTTACCACCTGCATGACAGGTTGGTGGGCCATCCCTCTTTGGATAGCCATCGGAGAGACAGCATCCATGTCCAGTCAGCCTAGCAGGGAGTTACACTATAGGAAATCGATGTTTATTCTCTGCTTTCTGCCCTCGCACACTGCAGCACATTGCTATCATAAAACACTGAGACAGCATGTGAATTGAACCCACATATGAAAGTGTGGATACAATCACCTCTTTTACTGGACTTTTGATCAGATACCATGAATCAGTGCTTGCCTGGCAGTATGGAAGTACACTTTTTCTTGAGCTCAAACTGTGGTACACCGTTAGTCACAGTCTGAAAGCAGACAACATGCAGTAGGATTAAAGAACCGTTCACTCAGCTCAGTTGCTTCGCTTTCATCACTTTTCACTGTGGTGAAGCAGATTAGTGTTCCCTAGTTAGGGATTATAAGCATTCTGTTGGTCCACATGAGGATACACCTACACTCATCAACTAATAGTCCCTGTAATCCCTTCTTTTTATTTTCAATTTGCAGACAGGGGCATTATCATGACGTTTGGAAGTGGAAGCAATGGCTGTCTGGGCCATGGTAATTTCAATGACGTAACACAGGTAAATGTTTACCCTTTAAAGGAAAATATTAGAATGTTGTAGAAATATTACAGTGTATTTCTGTTCATTTCTATAATTTCTCAGCTATATAAGATAGATCTAGACCATTGTTCACTGCAGTGCTTTGTGATTTATAGTATGTGATTCAGAGTCATCATACTACCATCTGGATCCCATTCAATTTAAAAGTCTGCTGGCAGACAGCCTCGTTAATACAAAACAATGTACATTAATGTGAATTAAATGCACTTTGCCCTAAATCATAACAACAAAGCCATGAAATGGGAAATGATTTACAGATATTGTAAAATAGAGTTTCATTAAAGAAAATGAGTCATTTTTCCTCCATTCTCATCATTCAGATAAATATCCGTTATTTGAAATCAGTATTTTTAGCATTACAGTGATGATATTTTAGTTGTGGATATCAGAGCCGTGACACTGGGGAAAAGCTTGATATCCCTCTCTGTGTTTTTGTACCTAGCCCAAGATAGTGGAGGCGTTGCTCGGCTATGAGTTGGTTCAGGTGTCATGCGGCGCTTCTCATGTACTTGCTGTGACCAATGAACGGGAAGTATTTGCCTGGGGAAGAGGAGACAATGGTAAATGAGCTAGTTATCTTCTAACTCAGTCTACCTTGGTATTCTCTTTTTGGCGTTCGTTTTTATGCCATTGATTTATGACAGCAGCGCCTGCAAGATATCCTGGCATACGACTTGATTGTTCAGTGCCTCTGTCCTTTCTGTTCCTCTGTCTGGAAGGTCGCCTTGGGCTAGGCACCCAGGACTCCCACAACTCTCCTCAACAGGTGTGTGTACCTGTGGAATTTGAGGCCCAGAGGGTGCTGTGTGGAGTTGACTGCTCCATGATTATCAGCACCCAGTATAACATTCTGGCATGTGGAAGCAACAGGTACTTATCCTATATTTTTCCATCTAAAACTATGCCCATTCATGTTGGTGAAATTGTCGCTGGCTGACGTGAGCAAATGATTACCTGTGGAACATTCCTCACTTCACAATTAATCAGATGTCATGTGTTCCAAAAAGGATACATCTTTTATTTATTTATTATTTATGTATTAACAATCCCAAAAAAGAGCTTTTAATCACATTATGGTGAAATATACCCTGCGTGATAAACCCTTTCATTGACATGGGTGGTGGTAGATTAAAGGAGATGCTATGGCTTCACTCTCTAGGTGCCCATCCTGTGAGACAGCATTCTCTTAAAATGACAAGCACCTTTTTCCTCATTGTTCATCGCTCACTCAAAAAGGTTTTGGACAGGATGTAGAGTTGTGTATGAGTAGGAGGAGTAAACACAACAGGGTTCATTTCAGCTCTGAGTGGAGGCAGCATTGTTCAGATACTTGTGGTTTAGCTACTTCCCGCTTACTCATGACATTCACCCACATGTATTTTACCCTGAAAAAGGTTATGTTGCAGCTCTGCGTATAGTATAAATTGTTCCTTAATATAAATAATAACAATAACAACAACAACAATAAGCATCAGAATAATAATCTGTATTTATGTAGCACTTTTCAACAAAGTTACAAAGTGCGTCACAATCAAAAGAAATAAAAGACTGAACAAATGACATATCAATAAAACAGAAGGACAATGATTTAGAGCATTGATAAAAAATAAATAAAAATAAATAAAATAAAATAAAAGAGTTCCAGCCACAAAGATACAACAAATGGAATAAATAACAGACAAGGCAAATAGAATAAAATAAAAAGGCAACAAGAATAAAAAATAAGAGCCAAAGATTGTTAAAAAGGCCTTACGATATAATTAAGTTTTAAAGAGTGATTTGAAAGAATGGAATAAATGCTGTTATTCTCTTCCAACAAAAATCTGCCTCTATTATAAGTACCTTGATTTTGTTGTTATTTGTTGTGGTCAGGTTCAACAAGCTTGGGCTTGATAAGATAACTGCTGGAGAGGAGCCAAATCCCTCAAATCAGGTTGAAGAGGTCCATTCTTTTGCCCCTGTCCAGTCAGCCCCGCTGAACATGGAGAAGATTATTTACATTGACATTGGAACAGCCCATTCTGTTGCTGTTACAGGTGAGATATTCCACCTACTTGCCACCTTTCAAAACTCCCACACCATGCTCAATGTGTGCATCCTCATTAAATCCTGCACTAAACACTTATTTTCTCAAAGCTTATTTATCTGCCATGTTGCCTTTTTTTCCGTTAAAGGTGCTAAGCGTAGCATTTTAACATCAATACATTAATACGTACATTTTGAGACATTAGTACAATTACCATAAACAAACAAGACCATCACCAAGAAGATTGTCCGCCTCTACAGCGCATCTTACCTTGTGTACCACTGGGCGGACTTCACAGGAAATTGGTTGGATTGCTTTATGGCACATGTATTGCATGGAGCAATACCAGGGAGGGGGAAGGGGGGAATGTATCAACATCCTCTTTGGGACAGGAAGCACTAACAATACCAGTGGCATGAGAATGAGGCTACCAATCGTCTCTTGACCATGGTCTCATTTGTTTACAGTAATTATACCAAGGTCTAACAATTCATTTGACAATGATGTCTTGATGTTTAAAATGCAATAGGTTGTACCTTTAAAGTGAGGCTTGTTTAACGCTCATAGATTTTCTTGGTTTGTGTCACCCATATTTTGCTTGTCCAGAAAGGGGCCAGTGTTTTACATTTGGCAGTAACCAGCATGGGCAGATGGGCTGTAGTTCTCGTCGGAGCAGCCGTGTGCCGTACCTGGTGCCCGGGCTACAGGGCATCACCATGGCTGCTTGTGGAGATGCCTTCTCCTTAGCTATTGGATGTGGTGAGTACTAGGGGGCAATTAGATTTGTACGGAGCCCCTGAAGGGCCGTGGGGAGAAAAATATACAATTAATTGTTTTGCGTTCCCTCGCAATAGTTTTGCGTTCCCTCGCAATCGTTTTGCATGCCCTCACAAAAAGTGTTGCGTTCCCTCGCAATAGTTTTGCATGCCCTCGCAAAACGTTTTGGGTTCCCTCCCTATACTTTTGCATTCCCTCGCAAAGATTCAACTAACATATATGTTCCTTGAGGGCTAGGAGGGGTGGGAGGCAGTGGATCAAACCATTGTGAGGCAAAGGGCGGGGGATCGCAATCTTTTGAAACTTAAAAACGTGTCCATAATCAGCACAAGTGCTTTCATTGCGTATTATTAATATTATTGAAATTACATAGTTATGTTTACAGTGATATATAAGTCATATTCTTCCCAGGATGGAGATTTCCGCCTATAACTGGTTGCATCCCTACAATAAGGAGGATTCGAGGAACATATATGTTAGTTGAATCTTTGCGAGGGAACGCAAAACTATTGTGAGGGAACGCAAAACTATTGCGAGGGAATGCAAAACAATTAATTGTATATTTTTCTCCCCACGGCCCTTCAGGGGCTCCGTAGATTTGAGATCCTTTGATCTTCAAATTTTTTAACCACATGGGTAAACATATAGGTAATAGATGTTTGTGTGTGTGTTTCTTTCGTATAGCTGAGGGTGAAACAGTAAAATGTCAGATTGTGTCAGTGATTGCCTCCCTTGGGGAGAAAGCAGGCAGTGCCAGCCATGCCTGTAGGTGTTCTTTGTTAAGGGAAGGCTTTGTTCAGCATTGGCCTCCTAGAGATAGAGCTATTATCCTGCCATGGCAGGAGAGAGAGCTGCCAGTTAAAGAGTTTAGTGGATTAATGAATCCTGGTGGACTACAATGTGAATTTGAAGAAATGGTGACCAGTGCCTTCCTCTCTCTTGCTACAGAAGGGGAGGTGTATACCTGGGGAAAGGGGGCCCGTGGCCGCCTCGGAAGAAAAGAGGAGGATTCTGGGATACCGAAGGCAGTGCAGCTTGATGAGAGTCACCCGTTCACAGTGACATCAGTGGCTTGTTGTCATGGCAACACTCTGCTGGCAGTGAAACGTAATATTTCACTTATTACCTTTTGTTAACAAACACTGCGAAATGTTAGGATGTGGTGAAATCTAACAGCAATCACTAATCCCCAGATGAAAGGAAGGCTAAACATGAGACAAGCGCCCCTTCATGATGTTGACAGAGATGCACGTTTTTCCTTGTAGAATTGGGAACCTGAAAGGGCTCATTTGTAAGTTTGAAAGCTAACCCCCATGATGAAGACATTACTATAGCCTTGTTTCACACAGTCTATTGAAAAGTGACCATGCCCCATCTGTACCTCTTTGTATTCCCGTAGCCAGAGGGTTTCTAGTCACAGCACCGATTTAACTTGGTCTGAAGCAATCTGTTGTTCCTTACTCTTTACAAGCAATAACACAAAAAACTGTGGCTCCCATTTTGTTGTCACACTGACATTAACTAACCAGTTTCTCTCAGCCATCCTCTGTTTACTTGATGATAGCGTTTCTCTCTGTGTGCCGAAGTAACCCAGTTTTGATATCATCTTACTCTGTGCATTGTTGATATTGATTTCAGGCTGTTGTATTCGGTGCATAGATTCCTAACTGAGAATAATAGCAGACATTTAGGCGGCAATTTTTACCTCTCCCTCCCGACAGCGGTGGCGCAAAAGCCAGAGATTCTGATGGAACAAAAACACAGTGAAAGTGGGATTAAATCGTCCCTCTACACTCCAAATTGAAAATAGATGCAGATTTAGAAAAGATTAAATTGCATCACAATCTAATACGTTACAGAGATGTAGATAATCCTTGGTAGAGACTAAAGGGCTGCTGTTCCGATGTTCCCATGACCCGCACCATGTGACAGGGGCCTGAAGACCAACATGACTGCCACTGGTGCACTGGTAGAATACATCACAACTGGCTCCATGAGCGGATTATGCTATTATTAATACTAGAAATGTCCTTTCTATGGCCAGACCTACAGTATGATGCAGACAAAAAGTTGTGATAGTGTTGATATATCTTTATGTATATATACAAGGATTACAGGAAAAAGATATACTGTATGTCTACCTATCCTTAAACCCACAAAACATTTGGGCTTTGACTTATAGAGTTTAATACATACTGTAACAGGAGTGGACAGTAAGAGCAGTGTCGTATGGTTATGTGAAGGCAAGAGATGCGGTTCTCTGCTGATCATAGCCAGGGGGTTTTATTGTGGAAAAAACAACGACGACAATAGAAACCTAGCAAATGAGAAATGAAAAAGCTTGGTTCCCTTTGGAGCTTCTAACCTTTTTACTTGTTTAGTCCCTCTGTCTAGGCTGGGCTGCTATCCAGCTTACCGGTCAACCAACAGAATAATGGTTTGGTGTTGGGGTTGACTGGAGTGTCAGTCCAGTCCAAAACCCAGTGACTCCAGTATGTCTGTGAGGTGTTTCTCCTGCCACCGCCAGCCATACTGTTGAGGGTTCGACCGATGTAGGTTTTTGAAGGCAGATACCAGTATTTTTAGATGGAAGCTGCCAATAGCAGATATTTTGTCCTGATATTCAAAATCTTTAAATGTGACCATTTCATGCCAAGTATTCAGTGTTTCCTCCAGACGTTTCTTCTTGGCAGGGTGGAAAAGCATCTTGTGACACTAAAACTCTCCACCACAACTATTCAAATGCAGGGGAAACTCTGTAAATACACTAGGCCTTAAAATGAAGAATGAATTCACAAAACAAAACAATTAAATAGAAGAAAGAAAATAAAATGTCATTGCAGGTTTTACAGGCTGTTTTTCATGTAGCTGTAGTCAGGGAGGAACCTCCATCATATCGGCAGTGGACGACATCAGCCTGATTTATTGGCAGACCGATTTATCACTCAACCATAATTTGTACAGCTAGAGAAGAAGTGCTATGCTGATGTTTTGCTCTTGTCCTTTCCCCCCCCTTCTTTTTCAGCTTTGCTTGAGGAACCCGTCCCGAGATGAGTTTGTCTTGAAAAGCAATCCACACCCACTCAGCGATTGTCATGAAGCCCGGCAGTGGCGTAAGGTGAAGGACAGCTTCCTCTGAATAACAGAGGCCCGTCCGCGCAGCAGTTGAAAGATTCCCTTTCATACCGCAGCTGCAGCCGCAGCGTTTCACTTGTCCTTCCTCTCTGTCTAGTCAGTGTTGTAGGAATGTAACCTTGTTTTCTTTCATTCAAATAATAGTGCCATGATATGATGGAGAAAGTATAAAAAGGTCAAATATTTCACTGTCGAAGCAAGTGTATTTCACAAGTAGGTTATCTAGTGGAGTGTGTTGTCATATTACTGCAGCTGGATTGCAGGAAGTCATTTGGGAGCTTTCATGTGGTGAGCTTTTGTCCTCTCTCACAAGCAGGGTTAGCATGATAAAACACATAATGCCAGTAGAAAGTCAAACTGGTTTGATCTGTCTTAAGCCGCTGGTGAATGAGATGACACAATGCACGGAAAAGAAAAGCATGAATGCCACTTTAGTGTTTAGGTACTCATCAGTCAAATGAGCCAAACAAACAGATTAATGTTGATCACATTGTCAGTGGTCACGTTGTGCTTTATTGGATTAGTCCACCAATACATTTGTAACTCAGCAGTAGTATTCAAACCAGATAACGATGCCTTGTGCGTCTTTTCAGTGAGATTGTATATGTATTGTGTAAACTGTATTCCTAGGGTGATCTCACACTGGTGGAAAAACACAAGCTGCCAAAAACAGGATCCTCAAGGCACCTAGTAGGGAAATCCATTTTCACTGTGTTTTGCATCATGTATTTTTATGTTTACATCGTCATTATCATTGCCAATGAGTCTTAAAGCTTTTACAATTATAAAACCACTTCAAAGGTAGAGTGATCTTCACAGGTGTCCGTTGGTTGCTGGACATTTGAAATGAGATTTTGACCAGCAATAAGCATGGGACGTATGTGAGAAATCCTGTGGTATAACGTGAGTGTTTCGTTTAATGAGTCGATGCAGTGTGATATGTTAGAAGAGAAGACCGATATGATTGTACTCTGGATGGCACCCAAACAGGAAAGGAAGTTAAGGTCTTTCTTCCTGTGTCTGTCTCTCTATTAATGAATTCCAAGTGCTGTTGAATTGAATGTTATGTTTAATTTATCCAATAGAGAACATCATGGCTCTAGTAGCTACTGATGGATGACCAATGTACAAAAGATGGAAAATCAGACATCATTTATCATGCATGATCACTAACTGACGAGATTGGGGAGGTTGATTTTTAAATGAAATCAGTTACAGATTACATTTACCTGCTTAAAATTAATAAGTAAGATATCATTCTGGATTACTCAAACTCAGTGACATAATCTCATTACCTTTGCATTACACAGCCTCCAAAATCCCTAGATTCTGAAGTTAAGTAGATGATTTAGTGTGCTGTGTAATTTCATTAGAGTAATTGTCAGTTAGTTTAATTACTGTGGTTATTACATTTACAGCTATTATTAAATTAAATGTACAGCCATTATCATTCAATCTATGTACAATTATATTTGTGTTCATTACCTTTCAAAATGCCTTTTTCCCTTTAAATTCCAATAAGTAATCGCTTATTTCTCAAAAGCATTTGTAATGTGATTACTTTTTTTCAGTAACTGTAACTGATGAGAGGTACCAGTTCTTCATAATCTGATTATTGTAATCTGATCCTTAATCCTCTTTCCTGGTTACTGAAAATTAGGATTTTATCTGCAAATAGGCATTTACACTTTTGTGTTTCATTGTGTTAACACAATATAAAATACAAACATGTTTAATGTTTTACATCACATTGTAAGAAAATGTGACAGTTAATTAAGATGTGTTACCTATTCTGAAGACATGGATCTATTACCATTGCTTTCCTCTATGATGATGTAATTATGATGTAATTCAGTGGCACTATAGTAGGTGAAAACTGATCCTAATATGTGGCTGTGCACATGATTTTAACTTTCAAATAAAGGATCTCCAGTTTTGCTTTTTTTTTCCATTATTATTTTATCAGCCGTATTAACAATGGTAGCCAGGTTTTATATATAAAACATACAATAAAATGCATATTCCTCGATTCTGCTGTCTGCTTTACCACCAGAGGGCATCTATCACCACTTATAGATTCATATATTGTATTACGTCAACTAGTCAGTGTTTCATATTCTGTCATTATTGACCTAAACCTTCAAAACAAAAACCTTTGCTACTAATGTGTCTTTTACTGAGCATTAGGCCTATATACATATATATATAGATATATTTGAGTAGCTCTGAGGTAATGACAAGGTTGTGTGTCTTACTATGGTTCAGGATCACCTGTATTAGCTCTAAACATGAATAAGAAACAATGTATCTAATTTACATCTCATTACAGACTATTGCAGCCAGACAAATGCCCAATTAAAGATCCATAAAGGAGATCAGGGGGATTAAAATGGTGTGAACGCAGACTGTAGCCTCTTGACTCCTCCTGCGAGGAGGAGGAGGAGAAGGAGGAGGAGGAGGCGGGGCTCGGTCCACCTACTCAGATAGAGGGATGTGTATTGTGTTCAATCTGTCAGTACTGCATCTACAGAGTGAAGAGGGACACAGACACACACAGACACACGGCTAGGCGAAATAACCCAGTACCGTAGAGGGCTGTCAGGAGAAATCTGTAATTGCGGCACCGTTTGTGGACTGTCGAGGCTTTGTCTTCTGGTTGCCATCCCATCCCATCCGTCGCCCGGTTGCAGGAAAAGACTGGAAGGCGACTTGAAGGGACGGAATCGGTCAGTATCCGTCGGATCGGGTCGGGTGGAGAAAAGGGACATGAGCGTGGCGTCGGCGTAGACGGCCGTGCAGAATACCGAGCAGCGCGCAGGGGGTGGTGGTG
>OMLI01007914.1:1709-15056 GCA_900302605.1 Rondeletia loricata
GAAGTGTGTAGATGGAGGCTGTGAGGAGTTTGAGACGATCAGATCTCCATCCAGACTCCGGCAGAGACTGAAAAGCCTGCAGGAGAAAAACATTTCTGTCTTTAAGAAGGTGTGTGTGTGTGTGTGTGTGTGTGTGTGTGTGTGTGTGTGTGTGTGTGTGTGTGTTGCAAGGAAAGACAAAGAGCAAGCTTGGAAGTAGGAGGATGCAGCCACCGAGCCCTGCCTGTCAGTTCACATGATGAATGGATCAGCTTCACATCAATCTGATGCTGAGCAGCTATAATTGGATTATTTACACAGCGCAGGGGCACATGGGTCCTGGCCACCCTAACCCCAGGTGGACACGGGACTTCTGCTCCAAGGCCACAGACTCTGACCTGCAGTCAATATCCCTCTGCTCTGCTGGTTATCCCCAGTTAATACAAATCTAACAGCTATAGCACAAATTACTATATGGCATTTAGCAGATGCGTTTATCCAGAGCAACGTGCAATGAGTGCAACAGTAAAGAAAGCTTAATTTCCTACTTCAGCAACATTACAAGAAAGAAAGTGTAAGGAATTGGAAGTGTCAGAGTCATCGTGCCCCAAACAGTCCGAAATAAAAGCTAGGGAGAGAGGTAGAGGGGATTTTTTTTTAACTTCAAGATAAGAACATATGAGAGTGAATATATATTTGTGCAATAGGTAATACTACTAATCTACCTAGATTAGAGAGCAGTAGAATAATTGGTCCAGTGCATCTGGTTATAAAGAGAGACTGGCAGCACTGAGCCCGGTCTCCCGAAATTTCGTGAAATGAGCACAATGACTTAAAATGCAAATACGTGCTCTGTGCATGAAAAGTGAGAGAAATAAATGTTCCCCCCACAAAAGGATTACGTTAAGGAGACACGACTAGGAACAGGCGGTAGTTTGACATTGACCTAGCGTGGTTGAAAGTAAGGGTGGTGCGGTTCAGTTCCCAACTCATGCCAAGAACATTTCTACTGTGAGTGAAGTTTTAATTTGTAGCAAACGTTTTTATTCAACCATGACCAAAACCTTACCCTAACCGTAACCAAAGTTTTAGTTGCTTAACCTTAACCCTAACCTAAGAGTGATAATTAGCCATTTGTAGTGCCCAGATTTCAAAATAGCTGGTTCCATACAGTTCCACTATTTCAATTGATCAGAGAATTTCCGGTGCATTTTTTTATTTGAGAAAAGCCCCCCAAAACATCATGGGTACAAGGCTGTGTACATAACAGGCTTAGTTTGGTAAAAGACTACTATTTCCATAGTGCTTTATGCCACAGCGCTGTTTTCGATCGACCGGCTGGCTCTCCATGATAAAAGTGGTTGTGTGCAATGCCCATGTTCACTCTACTTTCGGCTCGGAGACGGTTGCTTTCCTTTTTAGCATTCCTCTTAGTTATTAATCTGTTTCTTCTTCCTTGGGTTTTCTGTTGATGTAGTTTGAGTTTCTGTAGGTGTCGCTCTTTTCTTTGTCTGTTCAGCCATGGTGGCTATCGCTGCTCATGCTAACTACCCAGTTCTTCTTCTGTTTATTCCAAACAAACTGCGTAAAACGCATCACTTACTGTAAGGAAGAGCATTTTTCCTGGAAAACAGGTACCCGTGCATAGGTGTTTAGAGCAGCAAATCTAAAAGCTTTCATGAACTGGGTATAGGTTGAATCACTAATATATGGTATCAGTCGGCGATAGTTGTTTTTTGTCTAAACTTCACTGTTAGCTAACCTTTTCACATGACGAGCAGGTGAAAATGGCGTGTCCAGTTCATGCTATTGTTACATAATCCTTTCATGGTAGAAGAACATAATGTTCACATAATTCGTGTCCACAACACATAATCGTGTTTCAGAGTTCATTATACTTTCATGAAGTTTCATGAGACTGTGTTGTAACATTGCTAGACTGGTTGAGACTGATAGCATTGATAGCATGGCTAGTCACTCTGCTGTAACCTGGAATTATCCCAGCAAGGCACCCGGATAGCTCCCGTGTATCCACACTGTATCTTCCAGGCTAACGTCAGTGTCACCCTGCTGCCGATGTGTGATGTGTAACTCATAGTTCATGTGGAGGAAGTTGAAGTGACTGTCTGCAGCAGTAGATAGTTTTCTAGCCCCTGGCGACAATGTGCAGCACCAGGATGGGGAGTGACTGCTGGAATGTCTCTTGTGGTCAAGGAGATGTGTTCTTCACAACATCAGCGTCCGCTTTACAGCTCACCGAGCGGGGGATACCGTAGCGACTGTGAATCTACGCTCGCAGAAATGGAGCTTGCCCAGAACAAAGTCTTGGCAGAGGCCACATTCATTTTGTCATGAAGCATTTTCAGTTTTATTTTAGCCAGTAAAAGTTTTAATACGGGGGGATTTTTAACATTGGATTAATATGTAAATTTCTACGAGGCCTCTCTTCGGTTATTGCTCATATGATGCTTTTATGAGTTTGATTTTGAAAATGAACAGAGCTGGTGGGGAAGAAATGTAATGTATTACCTGGACAAAGATTTGAGTGTGACCTCCAAAGAGCTAAATCAAACAAAGTACAAATCATATTAATCATCCTACCCCACACAGCATTTCTCTGTTTTTTGTTATAAGGTGTTATACACATGTATCTTCTGAAAGGTAGGGCAAGAGTAATGGGTCATTTTGTATTTCTACATTCTGTTTACCAATATAGTATTCAAGATATTTTTAAGTGCAATTATCAACATTATTAAGTGCAATTCACCAATAATCCTGATTTCTCTTCATTTCACTTGATTCCAAGTCCTCAGAAATCAAGTTTTCCTTGTAAGCATTTTCTCTGACAAGCCAGTTCGTTAAGTTTTCTGTGGTACTCACTGTACAATGAGCCTGCAAGCCACAGCGATACAAGCCTGAAGTCCAGATCAGCTTTCACATACTGCTGTCTACAAAGCAGATTCTCTCTGATTATTACTAAGTCTTTGCAGGCTACAGGCCTCCCACAGACTTATTTACCCTGATTAAAAAGAGAACAGTAATGTGCACTGTCCAGTGAAAAAAGTGCATGCCCATCTTTTCGCATACTGCATAAATTCTCTGGAAAATTCCGCAGGATTGTTTTTTATTAGGGTAAAGTTCCCAGGAGCTGCACAGCCAATAAAAAGCCAACAAGATAAAAGAGCAGGGAGGATTAGGAAGGGATGAAAGCTGTAACATTTTCCATATTATCTTGTGAAAAGCTATGTTCTCTGCTCTCTCTTATTACATTTACCTTAATTATTCTGAAGGGCAGAGCCAAAGTGGGAGTAATTTGAACTTTCAGCAAGTCGTCCCAACATACTCAGTGCTAATGCAGACACTTTTTTCTTTGGTTCTCTGACATACATTTCTTTTTCTCATGGCAAGAAAGTGGCTATGGGCTCGATCATAAATTAAGTACATTGTTGTGCAAAGACAACCTGACTCACCCCCTCCCTCTGCCCTCTGTGTTGCGTGTCTAAGAATCGTACCACAAGTCATGGAGACTCATAAAAGGAGAGGCGAAGAGACATTGAAATATCTGAACCTTGCGAAGATAAACAAACTGAGGTATTCATTGCACATTTTATGGGCTGTCCAAAGAATTCTGTCCTCTGTCAGGACTTTTTGGTGCAGTGCTTAGGCTTTAGGACTGCAGATCAATTTGCGCAATCAAAAGCACACTTACACCCACATATAAAAACAACTGTGTACACGCACAACTACATCCATACACTCATACAGACTCAGAGACACCCACACACACAATATATATAAATAGTTAAATAAATGGGCTTACTTTGCCCACTTCATGGATCAGTTTTCACTGTTTAGTTCTAAGAACCATCTGTGTCTCTCCTTTCACTCTGCTCTGTGGAGCACAGATGCTCCTTTTGTGGCGTGCTCCAAATCTTAATAAGCAGTTAAAATATTTACCGAGGTGGGCTTTTTCCCCCCAGCCGCATTTTCTTCTTCTGTTTCTTTTTTTTTTAATCATTATTATTATTTATACCTTTTCACTGGCAAAAAATGGAGATGTCCACTAAATGTGATTGATTGGGCTTAAAAATGGCCATTATTACCATTAAGCTCCACATGTCAGCTGCTGCTTTTGTGCCGGCTGTATTTCTAAGCTAACCAGTGATCCATGAGCGCAGACAGGAGGGGGAAGAATGTAATGCTCTGAAAGAAATGCCCATTTCTCTATGGATCCTTCACTTGATTAAAAATACAGCTGCAGAAAGTAGCATACGAGAGGCAGAGAGAGAGTCAAAGAAAGGGGAATGAGAAGAAAGGAGAGAGTGAGAAAGAGAGCAAAGGGGAAAACCCTGATGTTTTAGAAAAGGGAACTTTCACTGAATTGGAGAAATAACTTCTTTTGACTGACCGAAAATAAAAACAATGGCATAATGTGGGCGAATGTGTACATTTATACGAGTATGTGTGTGCAAGTATTATGTGGCAAAGAGATAATTGAATTTTCAACACACATGGGAACTAAAACCTGTGGAATGTGAGGAGGGGGTTGGTGTGAATCTGTTTACTGTTGTTTCTGAATTCCCACTAACAGCAAGTTGTCAACCTGGCGCATGCAAAGTTACTGTTCACATTGGCCTGCAAATATGTGAGAAAAATAACCAAAGATGTAAAAAGTAAGCAGGAAAAAGAAGTAAAAAGAAGACCTGGAGGGTATTCCACATTAAAAGCCTTCTTCGGCTTTCACAGAAGCTTTGTTCTGTTAAATTTGGCAGGATAAATTTGATTCATACAAATTCATCACTACAAGAACATGAAAATATAAAACTTTCAGGAAAGGTGTATTTTAAAAAGAAATATTTCAAGGAAGCATTCTTGAACTTATGCAATGTTTAGTGATGTGTGATTCACTTCCAAATCATGCTACTACACTGGATTTTGACGTCACGATTGGGCACGGGTGGCATGACGATTGTGTGTTTAGATGATGTGAGTAAGGCACGAGCTCATGGGAGATGTAAACAGCATAGCCTCATAGTTGTGTGATCCAGTGAGTCATCGCAGTCACACAGTGGTGTTTGGATTTGACTTCCTGCAAATTAAAAGCTTTCGCATGTCAGTGGACTAATATGGTCTTATTAAGCTACCCAAAGGAAGAGGCCTTTTGCCCAATCAAGAAATATGTTTTAGGGCATTGTTAAAAGCAGGAAATAGTAATTTCACCATGCACTTCCTGTACTGAAATTTCCACAACAACTTTATTCCCCTTTTCAAAGAAGGGAGGAGGGGAAGAAAACACAAAAAAATGAACACATGCTGCCAACTGCTTGCTGCATGATTACATGAACACTTTCCCTCAACTCAATCTTTAATATTGTTTGTATTGTTTTTAACCGATACTTTTTCAAAATATACCTTTCTTGCAGTACAGTGCATTATTTGCATAACTCACAGGTGGTTTATTTGGAACAAGGCTTAGTATTCAAACACTGATTGAAGCCTGCCGTCTGTGAGGCTTCATAGTGTCAACTTTATCTCCAATAACACGGAGACGATTCCTTAGTGCTGGTTGACATGATCCAGTGACTCAGACCCACCGGAGACACTGAGGTGACAGTGGCGATTGGTCTTTCTATAGGAGTCATCAGTCATTTAGGCACAGCAGCTCTGGTCATTAATTTGCTTAGTGGGAGGAGACTGTCCACCTACATAAGCCCATGGATTTTTATGAATGACAGATATACACATTGCAGACTTTCTGTCTTACAGGTGACCAGCCTGTACAGTATCTGTGAGGTGTCTTCGTCCCTTGTTCACTAGATGAAACAGGATATGCTTCTGTCTGCCTTAGCAATATTTTCATCGCTGCAGAGTTGTGTTGATACAGTGTGCTGGGGCGGACAAGAACATGAGAACATGCGCGGGGTCTGGAAAACATGACCTCACACGCGTTCCAGAGAGGAAAGATTCCCAGAGGTCAAAGCACTGTTGTTCCTCAGAGGGGAAGTGCCCGAGGGTCCGCGAGGCCATCGAGTGACCTCACCGGGCGACATATCGAGCAGAGGGCAATCTGCTCAAGACGCCCACCAGCATCCCAGCAGTAATGCAGCTGGGAATAGGAACGTATACACCAGTGGTCTCCAGTCATGTGCCATCCACAGCCATGTGTATGCAGATTTTCATTCCAACTGATCGCTACTGCAGCTGATTTCACTGATTAGTTCCTCCTCTCTGGGTGAAGGTGTGTTAATCAGTGAAATCAGCTAGTATTGTGTTTGGAAGGAATGATAGAATATGGTTGGAGACCAGTGGTATTCAGTATTCTGGCTTTTTAGCTAGCTCTATATGAAACTGATAGCAAATAACATGAGATGTAACTTGGTTTGGTTAAATGGGAACATGATTTCTTGGGTTACTTTTATAATTTTGTTTGGAGTTTATTAGCTTTAAAGTCAAACTGAAGTCGGAGCAGCCACATTTTTAATTATTCCAAAGGTATTCACCATTTATGTAGAAATGTCATACTTGGCAACTTCACATGTTGCCAGCTCCAAATGGCAGCGAGAGGTAACTGTTAGAATTTTGTGCACTTCAAAGCCCAAAAATCATGTAACGTGACACATTGTGCGTTCATGTTCACTGACCCGGACAGTCTGTGATGGCTTTATATCAAATGACACCAGAGAGGAGAAACGAGAGAGGCAAAGATCTAATGTTGGTGAGTCCATCTTTCTTTAGATGGAGCGCTCACTTGCTGCTGTTTAGTAGACATTTTTATATTTTGCTCTCAAGTTTCAATTTGTCATATCCTGTGGGCGGAGAAGATTTCCCGCCATTTTACATACTCGACACTTGAAATTAATTTCGGCAAATAGGGCGAACCTATGCCATCTCAATTAGGGGGATGTTGCAGCCCCACTGCATGATTTAGGCTGACCCACTGTAAAGCTGGTGTATTTTTACATAAAAAACTTGCCCAGTGCAGCATTAAAGTGTCATAATCAAGTAACCTATAGCCTTGTTCATATGGCACTACTTTACCATACCAGTAATTTGTAATATTTCTGTTCCACCATTCATCAATGCAACCTACTTTGTGAGTAAAACTCTTCTTTGCTATTTAGCCACTGTAAAGCGGCACACTGGAATGCAAACTCTTGTTGTCATTGCACATCAATGATGTTCACCCCACCATCCCTAACTGTCTATCTCTTTCACCCCTCCAATAGGCTCTTGAAATAAGTCATCTCCTTTGGTCCCTTTATCTCTGCCATAACATCCCTCTCTTCCTCTCTCTAGCCATCACTCTCCTCCTATTCTTGGTGGTGGTGCGTTTGTTCTGTGGAGCGGACGCCACGTGGTCCCTCTTTTATAGCACTGCACCGTTTGTTTTATTTATCTGACAGGCGTCCCCCCGTATTGTCCTGGGTTATCAGCGCTCTCCTGCAGATTGCGTTACCGCCTGTGCGAGGCTCTGACCCATCTCAGGGTTCACCTTTAAATCTGATTCTTATCATTACCTCCGTGATAAATAGGCAAGGCTTAGGAGGAGATTACTCTGCTCGTCCCGTTTTCCTTTTCCCACTGTCGACGGTGCTCTCCGTCGGGCCAGGAGCTGTCATCCCAGTCTCAATCAGGAGGAAGGCAAATACTCAACTCTGTTCCTCTAAAGATTTGGTGACTTTAGGAAGAAGAAAAAAACAAAACTAGTGCTGTTCCCATGTGAATGGTCTCTTATCTCCTGTGGGCGTCCTTAAAACCCTCTTCCCACTCTGCCTGGCTCCTCCGAGAGTTAGTCAGCACACCGTCATACTGACAACTGAGCTCCCCCATCGATTTTTCACACGGTTCTTATCTGTGGCAATAGTTTCAGAAAGTTTTTTTGGGTTTCACTAATGAAAGAGGTGTCGTTTCAGATCCACACACTGACTGTTCCCACTCTCTCCACTATGCATCTCAAGGCCCACTATGATCTCTCTTTCCATCTCTTTCCATTTCACTTATGTTGTGTTCTCTCTGTTACTTTGCGGCTATGCTTGTCATTTAAAGCTGCACTATGCAAGATTTTTACGTAATGTCTTTTCAGCCTAAATCACAAAGCGGAGCTGCTATAGAGAATTAAGACCCCATCGGTTCGCACTATTTGCCCAAATTAAATTGTGGTGTCGGGTATGTGCACTCGCGGGAAATTTTCTCCACCCACAGGAAGTGACGAATCGAAACTTGAGAGCAAAATACAAGCTGTCTCCTAAACAGCAGCGAGCAAGCACTCCATCCAGAGAAAGCTGGACCCACTAACGTTAGATCTTGTGCCTCTCTCGTCCCTTTGGTTTCCTTTTGTATAAAATTATCACAAACCGATCAGGTTGGTAAACATGATCGAGCTGTTTACTGACATCACATTATATGAGTTCTGGGCATTGAAGTTCAAATGTTTCAGTTACCTCTGTGATTGAGCGTGAAAAGTTGCCTAGTGAGATCCCATCTTAAAGGAATTGTTCACCCCAAAATGAAAAATCACTCTTTCTATGTTCCCGGCTACTTCTGTTGTTTTGGAGAAGGCTGCCATGGAGCTGCACTTGCTAAATCGCTGTGTGTTATGTGGACATACAAACTTCACCTGTGTTTTGACTGACATGAGGGTGAGTAGATAATGACAACATTTTCATTTTGGGGTGAACTATTCCTTTAAAAACAAGGCTTGAAATGTCCCATATGTGTCTGCGTGTTTATTTAAATCTGCTTTCCTGCTCTGTCTCTCCATCTCTTTACATTGCTCATATGCCCATAGTAACTAGATTGTTCCTCACAATGCGATCGTGGGCACTTGGGCATGTTTCCTGGCTCATCAGATTACAGTGCAAGACAAATCAGACTTGGCAGTATCTAGACCTGCCAATTAATGCATTCTGGTGTGATTTGATGATATAAAAACTGCAGTAAAGTGTAGCTGTAGCCTTAGGTTGGCTCATGCACTTGAAGCGCTGGGTTTGTACTGTTGTACTGTTGCATTTAATTTGTGGGTGTGTGTGTGTGTGTGTGTGTGTGCGTGTGTGTGTGTGTGTGTGTGTTCCAGTCTCCTCATCATCTCTTTGTCCAGGCAGTGGACACTGTGTGTGACTCAGTGGTCAGTCCTGTGACCATCCTGCTCTGCCGGCTTTGATTGATGGTCTCTAACGGCCAACCCTGCCGGCCACCACAGGGAAATATGGAATTAATTATTTAGTTTCCCATGTGGGGTCAGAGGTTAAACTGAAACAATGATAAAATGGGGGAATCGTTTGCTTTGGACCAGGGACGGGTGACCGCCCTGTGCACAGGAGAATAAAGGGCGCACGCTAACATTAGCAGCTGGCTTCTCTCACCTATATCATGTGGACAGTTTTAATAGCAGTAAGCTGAAAGAAGTGCATGACCGGGTGATGGAGGACCCTAATGTTAGTCCTGGGTCGCAGTACCTAACCCAGGTTCACAATCTTTATGTAAACATTTACGAGGATGCATACATTTGCCATATTCATCAATGTGAGAATTTGCAGCTGCTGTCACACAAGCTGTAAAAAGCTAGCTTAAAGTATGGTCATCCTGCTGGTGGTCTTTCTGCAATATAGCCACGTGTCAGATCGTGCTGTGTCATTTTTATACCACATAATTTTATGCATTAGACTTGTTTTCCAGCTCATAACGCAATTTTATGCATTACACTGTTCCATTGATTTACTTTTATGTAATAATGCTAATCACCCATTTTGAGAATCCCTGCTATCAAATATAGGCTTATCCATCAGCATATAAGGCTGACCCCATGACCTCCTTGGCTTTGCCCTATTTGGCCCAATTATTAGCTGAAATGACGAATTTGATCTCCTTTCAAAAGCAGCCTTACAAAAGGCCTCCATTCTTTCCCCATCATGTTTGGGCAGCAGGCTAACAAGAGCAGACTGGTGCATTAATGATGATAGATTCCACACCCAGGGCCTTGGAGAACAATCACTCCCAGAATGCCATGCAAGAGGCTGACCTCCTGACCTGTCTCAGGCCACACAGCAAAGGAAATCTATAAGCAGATTTGGAGGCAGGAGTGACCAGTGGCCAGAGTGACTGGTCAGTAAGCATAGGAGCCTGTTTGCTGGACAAACATGCTCAGGCACACAAGCTCCACAGCTGGGAAATAATCCCATTGGAAGCCTCTTTAATATCCGGGCCATGTAAAATAGAGGAGCTGTAAGATATGCAAATCTTTTTAAAACCTAATGAAGCACAATCTTATTTCACAACAAGCTGAATTTTGTTCCAAAGAGGCAGAAAAAGACAAGTTGAATTGAGTCCCTTAGTGTTTCCCTGTGGGAAACTTGTCATCTTTGAACTCTGAGGGGGTCCTACCCCTGCACCCCTGCACCCCTGCACCTCAGCAACCACTGCCATCTCCCAGTGAAATAGGGGTTAAGTCCTTTCAACCAAGGACAATCCTATTCACCATCATGCTACTGTACTCACTTCAGCTTATTTACATCATCTAGATAGACTGTCAGCAAAGTAGCCTAATGTTGGCCTGGGGAGTGGTTTGACTAAATGCCATTTGTTCAACATCTTCCTGTGGCTTTCAGCTCCCAGTTATCTTTACTCTAAAAATTACAGAGATGTGTGTTTAAAAAGAATCGCCTTGTGTATTGTAGTATGAAGATTACAACCCCACGGTAAGCCAATATATACAGTGGGTCATTGTGAACAGAGCGAGCCTCATTGACACACGGTGTGCCTAACAAAGCAGACGCCCCTGACAGATCACCCATTCTGTGCGCAGGAGCTGTAATTTGCCCAAACACCTGCCTTGACTTAACTATCAGCTGTGGTTCCTGTCGCTTTTTACACTTTACTCAAATAGGTTGGCAGTCTTTACAAGCAGGGCGATAATCCTACCTTTTATTGCTGCTAAGAAGGCTACCTCCACTGGCTTTTGTAGAAAAAAACACCCATGCTGATGCCTTGAGCTCAAGGCCGAGCGATGTCGCCAATCTATCATATCACATCATGATGTTTTTATTTTTGAGGGTATACAGTAACAATATATAATACTATAATAGAAACCACTATTGTATTTGGTTATTCCAATACAAATTAAAGTGTATAAGAAGAGTGGTTGGTCATTCTGTGCAGGCCTGTTCAACCACTGCCCCCTCTGGCAACAGGCTGAGGACCTTATCATTCACTGCAGATTATATTCTGCTGACATTACCCACACAGGCACATGAACTTTGACACCATTTTTGTTGAGGTTACTGCTTGTAAGAACAACAAAAAAATGAAAGAAAACACTTTTCTTCAATAGCAATTGTGTGTACATGACAATATTTTTTATGGAATTGTACATAAAAATCTCTCATTTCTGGCCTTTCAGTTGTGGCCAGTGTAATGACAGCAACTAATGATATCCAGCAGTATTTTTTTGTAGGGCTAGATATTGATTAATCTCCTGTCCTTATCTCCCAGTGAAGGGGGGGTTACAGTCCTAAATGGGGCCTTTCATAAAAGTCCATGGGTACAAACATTGTGCATTCAAGGACAAATTGTTTTCCATGAAAAACTGATAAACGATCCGTTCATCACTGAGCAAACTTTGGTCATTATTTGCATTCAGAAAAAAATTCCATTTGAGGGGCAGCCTACTGTTGTCCGGGGCATTTGGCAGGTCTTCAGTCTAATGGTAAGAGTTGATCCCTTTGTCCCCAATGGCAGCAGTTTATTAACCTTACTGGTAGATTATTTCATAGCCACCAAGGCTGTTGCCCACTGGAACAAATAAGGACATGGTGGTCCGCTGGGAGCAAATTCCCAGAATAACTGTGGTCACTTCTGATGATCTCATGCCACAGAAGGGGAATTATGAAGTTCTCGATACCGATAGAAAGGAGTTATTGTGCTATGTCTGGAGGATTTAGCAAGGCAAGTTGACACAGAACTCATTCTTATTTACAGCAACAGCCTGGTGGAGTAGTTGCAGGGGTGTGTTACGTTACGTACAGTACATATAAACACTCACACCAGAGAGCTGCCAAGTACCACCATTGTCTTGTACTTCTGCCCACTGAGCAGATTTACAGTTGGGGGATAAGTGCCTTGCTCAAAGGCACTTTAACGGTAGCTGTTTAGGGAGGGGAAAAGGCAAGGTATTGTGCTCTGCCTGGATTCATGTTATGATGTACAGTATGTTGTTGATGACTGTGTTCAGCTTCCAGGCAATCCTATGGATGTGTCATCCTAACTATGAGTATGACCCCTGCCTCATAACTGGAGTGACTCGTGAAAATATGATTTCATTCAACCATGTTTCATGTTTACATGGTGAGTCATTGCTGAATTTCCGGTCTGCCCTTTATGATTTTTAGTGAGTCACGTGGCAGTAGACTGTGAAGAGGTGACTTTAGTATCAGACGGATTCCCTTGTTGTTCTCTTTGCTGGTTCTTTGTTATTGCCAAATGTGGATCTATACTATCTTGTTCCTATCAATGTCAGATAGCAGCCCAGCGTCCATTCAGTGATGGCATTCCTGCTGGGAAGGACTTAGCGATTAAAGCAGACAGGTGTTCTTAGTCCTTGGAGAAATAAAGAAAGGAAACCATTGATGGCAACATGCAGCCATCATGGAGGAACATCCATAAAATAGATCATGGCAAGGAGAAAACGGATAAGGGCTTGAGGCAAGAAAGATCCAATCCATAGAGTAGGGAATCGTTGCCAGAGCTGGCTGCTAACCTAAAGTCCACTCAGTGTGGGAAAATGTTAGCATGTCTTTGGGGACACTTGTTACTCAAACACTCTTAAAAGGGAAGTGTTATTTTCAACATGTCTGTGTCTAGTTTGGGACAATACATATTTGTTATCAACATATACACATATACATGTTATTAAAGGCCCTATATGTAAGTTGGTACTCTTACTGACACAGTGTATGACAGTGGCCGTTAGGGGAACTGCAGTCAGTCTCTTACACGCGCTCCTGGCTCGTGCGTGCCCCGTGTGTGTGTGTGTGTGTGTGTGTGTGAGAGGCAGGCTCGGGAACGCGCATAACGTCACATCCGGTAAATTTGCCGCGAAAACGCGGCCCGACTCCTCCACATTCCTGCTCATACAGAGACTGAACGGCTGAACAGAGAGAGACAAGTTGGTGTCATTAGTTCTCATTAGTTACGGAGAATTCACTCATTGGCAATAAAAAACGCAAAATGAATGTTAATTTCGGCCGAAAAATTACATATAGGGCCTTTAAAGCAACAAAATGCAACTTTTTGCCTTGAGTCAGCAAAATATAGTGTTAGTCCTGCCCTCCTCCCCCTCAGATGGTCAAGTTTGCACCCAACACTTGTCACTCA
>OMLI01007982.1:1743-13315 GCA_900302605.1 Rondeletia loricata
CCAGGCCCCCAGCAGTCTCCTGGAGGCTTTAGAGCAGCACCTGGCCTCTCTGGAGGGCAAGAAGACCAAGGAATTGAATGCAGACACCAGGTAGACGTCTCATTGGACCGCTTGTTATGTCAGGGTTTCTTAAACTTTTTTCAAGCCTGAGACCCAAAAGAGAAAAGGAGCTGCTTTGTCTATATCAGTGTGTTTCAAAGTCGGCCTCAGAAATATTATAACTGGTACCTAAATTAATCTGAAAAACCAACATCAGTTTTGACTTGTGATGAGGGAAAAAAATAATATAAAAACGTTGGTCCCTCGAGAAATTCATTGGCATAGTTTTGTCTGGGGACACCAGCCAAGTGACCGTTGTAGAAAGGTGATTTAAATGAGAATGCCAACTCTGCTCAATCTAATTCTATGTCCTTATCTTCTGTGGCACAGAGCGTCCACCCTGTCCAGCGCTGTGTCGTCTCTCTCCACCACCGGCATGTCCTTCAGCCGCATGGACGAGAAGGAGAGGCAGCAGGCCCTGGAGGAGGAACAGGCCAGACTGCAGGCTCTGAAGGTAACAGCTCTTATACTTTTATACCTCGACACCACTGGATCACTGGGTCACACTGTGGGCTTTAACAGTAGAAAGGCCAATGGATTTTGTGGGTCTAAGAAGCCGCTGCCCCCCACCCCCTACCCCCTAACAGCCAATTTCAGGCCAAGTGTGGACATACAGCGATAATGTAAATAATGATCTAAAATGATCTGAACTTAAGAATCACATGACTGTAGTCATTGTCATAGATTTTGAACCATATTACGACTGTGCTAGTTGAGAGAGAATAAACGGCAAACCTGCAGCAACAAAATAACACTTGAGCTAAGACGCATGGCACAAATCGCCAATAAAACAAAAAGTGCTCCACTTTGCTGTGCTTTAGAAATCAGACTGTGCTGAGGACTGCTGATCAATTGCCCAGCAACGTTGCTGTTTGGTGAGTTCAACTCTAGTTGAGGATAAAGGCCAATAGTCTCGCTGGCAAGCCGAGCAACAGCAAAGTCAAGTGTAAAATGTGTTGACATTTCTTGCCCTGGGATCCCTGCCTTACAGCAAACTGTAATTGAGTAAGAGCACTGAGGCTAGAAAACTGGCACAGAGGGGCTCAGTGTGAAGGTGTGTGTGTGCGTGTGAGTGGATACAGTATGCGTCTTGTGGTGTTGCCAATATTTCTCTGTGCTTTGTTTAGCATGTGTACATCCTGGCAGAATAGACACAGTATGTGTGTTTGTTCGTGTGCGCGGGTGATAGCATTAAGGCTGTTTTATGCTTATAAGACAAGTGTCTGTCGACAGTGTCTGACGACAAAAATGACGGCAAAAAGGCTAAAGTGTCTTGTACCTGTCGAAATTTGTAAGGTCGCAGACGCCGTCATTGATTGTCTTACATTTTCATTGGTTGGCTGGACCAATATATGGTGCGATCCGATGTAGGAGGTCATCAAAATGATTTGCTGACATCCGAAAATAGCGAAAGTGCTGCCCATCATCCATCTCTCTCATCTGTCTAACTTGGAGGTATTCACCTTGTTCCTCCCTAGTCCGGTTCATCGGGCGCACAGACCACAATCTTCTTCTCCTCTGTCTCCTCCTCCGCAGTAAAAGTAATTTAAAATGTCCTCCTCCTCTGTCAAATCAAACATATCACAGTATCCAGCAGCCATCTTTCCTAAACACAAACAAACCAGCCAGAAGTGTCCAGCTGGTTACCATGGAAATGACCGTTGACAGCTCGTGCCACAGACGTCTCCCGATACTTTGTTTGAGCATAAACGCCTCTGTGTCGTCCGACACTTTTCGTAAGACACCTGTCCACACTTATATGTCTTATAACCATAAAACAGCCTTTAAGCATGCTGTTTACTCTGTGCCCTTGGTTGCCCTGTTTCTGCCAAGGTCCACTGATTACCTTTGGGTTTAGTGTGAAAGGAAGGGAAGATAAAGTGAGAGTGAGAAAATAAGAGGGAGAGGGAGAGCCGGGTCGTCCAGATACTAGTCCAGCTGTCTGCGCACTCTGGAGGCCATATGGGCCCAACACACACACACGCACACATGCACACGTGTACAAAAACACTAACACAGAGAGCTACTGTCCAGCTGTGGCCTTAGCCCAAACAATAACAGCAGTTCCCATTTGTTCCTAGCTACACTGTCTGAATATAAATGAAGACGATTCGGCCAGGCTCGGGCTAGTACAGCGGGAGACTCTGTTTATTAAGCTGAATTCCTACACAGGTATGGAAAAGGTTGCAAAGTGAATTTGATCATTTCCATTTCTTTAAGTTTGAGAATTGCTCAAATATCTGTGTTCCCGTGTATCTCACTGGGTAGCGCAAGGCACTAACACTTTCAGAAGCAGCAGTTTCATTCCCACTGGGGCCACCCGTACTAAAAGTGTATACTTTTGTGTACTGTAAGGTGCTTTGGATACACTTGTCTACCAAATAGTATATGTTCTGAAAGAGGAAAGAGGTTGTTCTTTCCCAATACATGTTCCCACATGATAACTTTATTGATCCCTGTGGAAAATTAGGTCATTGCGGCAGTAAAAGTAATAGGATTCAGCCGGGGAAAAAGACAAATGTAATATAGGCACAAAAATCCAATATAAAATAAGCAATAAAATGGAGAATAATCAATTGTGGGGTTATATAAACATAGGATGCTGACAAGTTCAAAATGTTAAATACAGTAGATACATTATTGCAGTATTTTTTGTTGTAAAGAATACACTTTAGCCATAGAGTGATAGGGCCTAGTTCATAATCATATTGCCCAATCATTATCAATTGGCGTCATATTGATCTTATTGATCCCTGAACCACACCATGTATTTCAGCAGGCCAAATACTATTTCCTTCTAATTCTTAGCGTTTGTTTTGATATGTATGGAGTTTGAGATGGGTGGGATTTACAGAATCAGGACAGTTCAAATAGTGTCAGGTGAGTTGTCAATCACAGAAAAGTATACTAAGTTGTTTAAAGTATTCTCCTGTGATTGTTTAAACGTACTGTCTTTCATTATATTGTTCTATGTGGTGAACCCCATTCCATCTGGCACCTCAACAAACTAAAACAAACAATAAAACATGTTTGCAAATCTCAGGCCTGGTTCTCACTCTTTAATCTCAGGCCATCTGAATATCACAAAAAGAGAAACACGAACTCCTTTTATCTTCTTGTTCATAATTGCTTGGAAAGACTGCATCTCTCAATCCAACTCTGAAACACTTGACAAGGATCTATAAGCAACACGACTCAAGAGGAATCGAGGGCTCGTAACAGGAGAGGTGTTTAACCTGAGGTCTGTGACAGAGCAGTTAATGTTAAATTGGCTTCATGAATTTTGGAGAGACGTACGATTTCTCCTTTTAAAGAAACATTTTACTCTGAAGATTGTTTTCTTTGAGAATATGTTCGTGTTTGCCTTTGTGCGCACCTGTGCGTGTCTTAGTGTGTGTGAGAATGTGTTTTCTGTTTTCATGGATTTGCGTTTACTCGAAACAAAACTCCTATTCATTTCCAATGGGAAATGACTGTTTACCACTCTCTTCCTGCTTTTCTATGTTCATAATCACTTTTGTGGTGTTTTTGTGTGCGTGTGTGTGTGTGCGTGTGTTTGTGTGTGTGCGTGTCTTCCAGGACCAGCGTCTGAAGGAGGTGGGCATGCAGACTCCGCCCTCTGCCTCCCCCAGCAGCCAATCGATAGGCAGCGCCAACAACAACCACATCACACACACCCCAGAGTTGTTCACCTCCACACCGTCTACCAACAGGTACACACACACACACACACACACACTTTGACAATTGAATGAGATGAGAGTCCACCTACTCTTAGAATATTATTGATGGTGTAAAATGACTTTATTTTTTGGTACTTTCAAAGCATTGTAGGCTGAATTTACATACATGCACACACACAATAACACACACTAAATTTACTGTTCTTAACCGTTTTATTGCTCTGTGGAAGTTTTTACAGCCTTTTAGAAAGGGATGGATTCATCTTTATCTGTGACAAACGAACAGCTATTAGCTGTTTATGCTTGACTGATTAAATATTAATGCCTTGTCTCCATGTCCTCCATCTGTCTTTCCATATCTCTCTATCCTGTTTCTCTTCATCTCTTTCTGACCTATTCACTCGCTTTCTTTCGCTTCCCTCACTCCTCTCCGTCCCTCCCTCCATTCCTCGCTGTCCTCCCCCACTCTCTCTCTCTCTCTCTCTCTCCCTCCCTTCTTCACCCATACCTGCCCCATCTCCTCTTCATCCCTCCTTTTCTCCCCCTGCTTTCCCTCTCTCTTCCCTCTCTCTCTCTCTCTCTGTTCCCCTCTCCCTCATCTATCTCTCTTATCTTTCCCGCCATCCTTTCCATCCATGTTCCTCTCTTCCCCTCACCCAACTTCCTCTTCTTCTGTCCTTTTCCATTTCTCCCTCCTCCTCTCTCCATCCCTCCCTCTCACTTGTGTCTTCATCCTCATTTTCTCCTCCTTCCTCCACCCTTTTGCTATCCCACCCTTCCTCTGTCTCTCACCAATCCCTCCCTCATTTCTTTCTTTCTCTCCCCCTCTCCTTATCTCCACCCCATTCCTGTCTCTCTCTCTCTCTCTCTCTCTCTCTCTCTCTCTCTCTCTCGCTCTCTCTCTCTCTCTCTCTCTCTCTCTCTCTCCCCCTCTCCCTCTCCCTCTCCTCAGTATGCCCAATCTGAACAGTGACCTGTTTGATCTACAGCCAGCCTTCATCCCCGCTGTGCAGAGCACTCCCTCCATCTCCACCGCCAACAGTGCCTGGGGAGGTACGGAGACACACACACGCAGACCTGTAGACATACACACACAGGAACCTGCACAGAGATAGACGCATACATGCAATCACAAAGACACAGATATGCAGGCAGCAGCAGAGACATGTGCACACACAGACACAGGCACACACACAAAAGTAATCACACACACACACAGACAGACAGACATGCAAACACACAAGACAGGCACACAAAAACTCCCACAGGCACACATGCAGACACACCTAAATGAATACATTTTTTCCTGAGCAAGAAGTCACTATAATTATTGAAAGACCTTTGAAGCATTTCCAGGAAATATCCCCCCTTGCCATTCACCTGTCCGCCCCTCCATCTATCAAGCCATTCATTTGTCTTTTTATGAGTACCATCCATCTATACTTTCATCGTTCTCCCTTTTTTTCCTTCAAAAATTAATGTTGTGTGACTTTAACCGGGGTCTTGTGTCGAGAGAAATCCAGTCCAACAGTCTCATGTATGGCAGTGCTGTACAGTATGTGTTGTCATGCTTAGGCAATGCTGTTTAGTAACAGGATTTAGTAATAAACAAACACTGTAAGCATGTGTTGACACTGTAAGCAACTCAAGAAACCCTTCTTCTTCTTTTTTTATGACCAAAGAAATGTCAGCCAACGTTCAGCCACCCGCGCATTGTTGCGACATGGCGAAACAGCTTGTACACTTACTCTATTGGTATACCATTTACTATATAAAAATATCTACTTCTTGGCCTTAATATGTTTTAACTATACATGTATCTTCCATGTTTAATGTTCATCAACTGCAGATCACTTTTATGAGTTGTCACATACCTGTCAAATTTCTCGAAATGGTTATGTCGTAATATCTACTGTATGTCTATTAATGTTCATCATGGTGTACTCTTTGTCTTGTCATGTCAATTGTGTTGCACATTCCTTTTTATGGCTTGACTGAGGCGTCAAGCCCTAATCCCTAATGGGGATCCAAATGAAGAATAAAAAACAATAGGTGCATGAGGGGAGTTCCTCGTGCATGAGCTTTACTCTCTTGTAAATGCCCAACAATCCCAACAGCCTGCGTACAATCCCAAGCCAACATGGCTGAAGGCTGTAATGTCCACACTGTTTTAAAGCCTAATCTGATGGGAATAGTTTAACAAGAGGAGGTGTAATCATTACCAGAGCGCGTCCGTGATTTCATTCCCGACTGAGTCTGTGTCAGACTGCGTGCATCTGCATCAGTTATGAATCTTTTTACCTACGGTTATTTGCCTTGAAAAACTACGTCAGGTAAAACTAGTCCTGTCCAAATGGAAAGGCCACCTAGCCACTCCTATCTGTAATTTTGAGACAGATTACAGATTACATTCTTATCTCGTGCAAATTGGTCATTGACATTACAGATGCCCTGTGATAACAATTACATTTTACATGTTGTCCTGAAAACTCAAACGTCCGAACAGGGCTTTAATGAGTAATATTTAACTGCATCCCTCAGGAATGGAGAGCCAGCCTCTGCAGCAGACTGCCCAAGCCATGACTGTAGATTTCGATGCAGTGTTTGGGAATAAGGCCACCCACAGTAACAACGGCACACAACCTGCAGCCGGTAAAGCCCTCTCTGTCTGACTGTCCAGACACAACTAGATTCAAACTAAACCCTCTTTGGCTTTGCTCGCGGCACAGTCCTAATATTTGACTAACCCTCTGACTGGTACAACAGCAACTTGTGGCTGCTCCTAACACTGGGTGGGCGTTTCTAGCTTTCTAGCTCTATGGCATCGCCTGTTGTTTTGAGCTCTTATAGTCTCTAATAATGACAGTAACTCTAACCGTAAAACACAGCAGCTTACAAACCAGAGTTGGGAAGGGTCAGTTCACTTTGAATTCAGTCAAATCAGGAAGTGGATTTGCTTCAAAAGTGAAATAATGCAAACCTGTTGGCTGTAAGGATGTACCCTCCAAAGTATTAACATGTAACTGAGAAATGAAGATTAGCAAATCATCTGTTCTTTCTGGTTACATTTTCAGTGGATTGAATCAAAAGTTACCTGACCTCATCCCTATTGTAAACAACTTTTCACTTTCCATACAGGGTTCCTACACAGGTCTGCAAAGTCTTGAAAAAGTATCGACAATTACCATGGTCTTAAACAGTTTTAGTCTGGTACAAAATGGTCTGGAATAGTATGGAAAAATATGATTAATATTATTATTATTAAGTCCTGATACACCTGGCTACAGATTTTATGTAGCTGTAGACCCACTGTCATTTCACATATTGTGATACTTGTAAAGAATAATCTTCAGCCATAGTGATAGGGGCTGTTTGCCAGTCATATTGCCCACACGCTATCGCCATACATCATTTGAACACTGACTAAAATCTTCAAATTCAGTCAAGAAATGAAGGTCTGGGAAAAGTCTTGAATTTTATAGAAAATGTGTAGGAACCCTGTCCACAGCGACTTTAGCTTTCCTTGTTGTGGTTTCCTGCCTGTTACGGTAACGGCTTTAGACTGATGGGTCTTAAGTGTTGCAGGTCTGGGCCTTCTTATTAGCTTACTCTCTCTTAACCTCTCGTCGACTGACATAATCAATCTCGGTGCTTCTCAACCCGTTTTGGTCTCGGGACACTTCTGCAAAGCATATAATTTTGAGGCATGCCAAGTTATCGACCGCTCTGAGGCACAGCAGATAGGAGCGATTGCCTGCCAAGGTCATCTAAAGAGGGAAAGCAGACACGGAGAGCCGCAGGTCCAAACTGCATCATCTCAAAGGAAGCTATGTGATCGTGACCTTGTTGAATTGCATTTTAATTACATTAATGTTGTGCTTTTATTTAACATAGATTTTCTTTCAGTGCAGATCTTTGATGAAAAATCGCATCGCTTTATCCCGGTGTGTCATGTTCCACTGGTGTGCCTAGTCTTTGGCAAACAATCAATATAATTTGGTGCGCCATGTTTATTTAGGTCTCTCCAAAGTGTGATATGACTCTTAAAAGGTGAAGAACTACTATTCTAGGTTTAGGCTTATTTTCTGACTTTATCCAGCTACGGTAATTTTCACAGGGACAATCAGCATTACTGGAAATTTGCCACGATTAATCAGCCGGCTGTTTTTCACCGGCAGTCTCTCAACATGTTGTTAAAACTCATTTAGGATGATTTGATCAAATGTTACCGTACAAAGCTAGATCACTAATCATATCTCTGAAACCAGTCTTTGGATCTTATAACCTCACCCAAATGGAATCTGAAGACATTTGTTTGTCTAGAGGCGGCAGTTGCTCAGGAGGTAGAGCCCTCGCCCAGCAACCGGAAGGTTGGTGGTTCGAGTCCACATCCTCCTGGGGAAAAAATCTGTCGTAGTGTCCTTGAGCAAGACACCTAACTCTAATTGCTCCCGTTGAGCAGGCTGGCGCCCTGCGTGGTTGCCTCCGCCAACGGTGTGTGAATGGGTGAATGTGAAGCAAAAAACCTGTAAAGCGCTTTCGATAAAAGCACTATATAAATGCAGTCCATTTACCATTTACCATTTTGTGCTCATTTTGGCTGGAAATCTGAATGTTGTGAAGTGTTACTGTGACAAAAGTGTACTACTACCATTCACCAACAGAAAGCATTGTTTTGTGTACATGCCAGCAAATGTTTACGGAGTCCGCACTGCAGATTGTGTTTTGGACCGGCTTATTTCTGGCTTGTATTAGCCTTGTTTAACCTCTGCCCTGCTCAGTAGTAACAGTCGGAGACTCGGATGGCTGTAGTGTACAGCCTGGTTTGGGCTTTGTGCACACTAACTACTTTCTATAAATAGAGTCAGTGTTGAAGCTGCCACACTACAACTACCACTACACCATCTGGGCAACTGGCAGCACCTCACACAAATCTGTGTACAAGTTTGTGTTTCTGTGTATTTGACTGTGTCTCTCTGTGTCTGTTTCTCTGTCCATGCGTTTCTGTGTTATCTGTATGTGTCCACGTGTGTCTATATATTTCTACGTGTGTGTGTGTGTGTCTGTGCATGTCTGCGTCTGTTCACACATCGTCTGTCATTTCACTACATCCCATCTGTCTGCTTCCACTCATCTGTTTTGTTGTTCACACCATCCTGCTCTCCCCTTCCCTCCCTTCATCTCTCTCTCTCTCTCCATCTCCCCATCACACTTAACAAGGCAAGAATCGCCCAGGCAACTCCTCTCCATCTGCTCTCCGCCTTCTCCATCTCCTTCTCCTCCTCCTCCTTCTCCTCCTCCTCCTTCTCCTCCTCTTCCCTCTCTTCTCACGTCCTCTATTCATAGATGTTTTCTCTCGTCTCTACTGCCTCCTCCATTTCTTCCATCTTATTTTCTTGTTCTTGTTCTCTTCTCCACTCCATTTGCTAATACTCTACCTGTTCCTTTTGTCTAGCAAAAACTCAAGGGTTTTATTTTTCAGGGTTTTTCAGATTTATTTATTTTAAAGCAGTGAAAAGGGAGGAAAATGGCAGAAATAGAAATGAGTCACAACTCATTATTTTCCCTGCTTTTTGTGTTCCTGCTCACATCCCTGTCTACTCTGTCATGAATATATGTTTGCAGTCTCTCTCTTTGCTATTATTCTGTTGTCTTCCTAGAATCGGGATGTATTTTGTCTTTAAAAAAATATATATATATTTGACATTTTTGGACACAGTCCCCATGCATTTCAATAGGAGATCACAGTTTTCCTTCCTTTCTGTGTTCCTGCTCACATCCTTGTCCCTTCATTCTATTGCATATACAGTATCTATCTGTAGTCTCCGCTTTCTGTTTACTAATGTTCAGCCTGCTCCTCCTGTCTACACTGCCACTTATCTGTACCTTGTATATCAGCTCTGGGTCTTACCCATCTGCAGTTTTTATTTTTTTTATTTTTTATTTTTTTATTTGAAGAGTTTCATTCCGAAATGAGAGATCCACCATATTAAAACTGAAAAGTGACTCCCACCCTTACTTAATGATTCCTGGCATGAAAATAAAACTAGCTAAGGACTATTGTTTGAAGTTATCAGCAAACTAAAGACATTTGTTTACAAAATTCTGCCATATTAGATAATGCAATCAGTTGTATTTTTGACACATTGAGCAATGAGCAACAGTTTCCCCCCCCAAAAAAACTTGAACCCTTGATTTGGATTTGCTCCATTCCTTCCCATTGACCGTAAACTCTTCCCATTGCTGAAACAGCTAACTTAACTCTGATAGCATTATCCTCTCCTCTCCTGGCCAAACAAATTCAACGTTCTCTATGCTCGCTTCATCGTCTCCTTCTCTTCTTCGCTCTCCGCCCTACTCCTTTCTCCCAATATACTCGTTTTCTCGCTGCCCTATGGTGTGTGTGATCTGGTGAGTGGGCTTGTTTCAGTCTCTCTCTCCCTCTTTCTCACTGTCTCTCTCCGTCTCTCTCTCGCTACACGTCGTCCCCCTTTATCTCTGCCTCTCTCTCTATTGCTCTCTCAATTCAATTAAATTCTGTGGGCTTTACTGACACGGTGCTTTAAAAAAAAGTCACCCACGTTGCCAAAGTATTTTATCACAGTGACAACAATAATGGAAATGCCAACAATAGGAGGGAAATTAGAGTCCAGAGAGTCAAAAGTAGAGGGCAAACCCCCTCTCTTCTGCCACATTTCTCCTTCTCTCTATACCTCTTTCTTCCTCTCCACCTCTTTCTTTCACCTTTCCCCATCTCACCCACTCTCTTTATTTCTCCCCCTCTCTCGTTGTCTGTCTCTCTCCTTCCGTCTGTCTCTTTCTGTCTCTCTCTACCTCTCCTTCTCTTTTTTCTCTCTCTTTCTCTGTCTGCTCCCCCCCCTCTCTCATCTGCTAGGCTAGCAGGAAACAGTGTTTTCTGAATCTCCTGTGTCAGCACCACTGTCAGACCTACACAGTGCTTCCTAACTAAATATTATTCCTCCCTCTTTTTTTTCTACCGTCCGTTGCCTTTTTTGTTGTTGTTGTTCTCCACCTCCTCCCTGTTTTGTTCCAGCTGGGATACATCTACCCCGCTTGTCTTGCATGCACCTACCACTCGTTCTTGTTTAGCTTTGTTCATCTTTTTATTGTTGTCCTGCTCCCATCTTCTTTTTATTTCTGTAATATATTTCTGCACCCATTTCTGCACCCTATTTTCAGGGCATGATTTTAGTTTTTTTACCCTCGTGGTTACTGGGTAGAGCAAGGCACTAACACTGCCAGGGTTAGGGGTTCAGTTCCTTCTGGGGTTTAATTCCCACCCATACTTTACATTATGTATTCAATTTATGACCTATGAATTGTAAGTTTATGTTCTCATGGAATTACAGTATAAGGTGCTTTGTGTTGTGTTGTGTTGTGTTGTTATGCCTGTGTTATGTCTTCCTGTCTTAGCCGTGTTTTGTGACTCCTCTTTCTCTTTCTCCATTACTTTTTTGTGCTTGTCTTCCTCCCTTCATCTCAGCCCTATTTTCTTTCCCACCCATTCCACCGAATACACACACACACACACACACACACACACACACACACACACATCTCCATTTGTACTCACTGCCCATGGACAAGAGCAATCAGTTTTCTCTCTCACTCTCTCTGTCTCTCCTCTCTGTCTCTCTCTTTCTCTCTGTCTCTCTGTCTCTCTCTCTCTCTCTCTCTCTCTCTCTCTCTGTCTCTCTCTCTTGTACATGCATATCCATAACTAATCAGTGTTATGAGTCAGAGTGTGTACATGACAGCTACAAACGGAT
>OMLI01008041.1:2004-14278 GCA_900302605.1 Rondeletia loricata
CTCCGTCTCCTTCTCTCTCTCTCTCTCTCTCTCTCTCTCTCTCTGTGTCTCTCTCTCTCTCTCTCTCTCTCTCTCTCTCTCTCTCTCTCTCTCTCTCTCTCTCTCTCTCTCTCTCTCTCTCTCTCTCTCTCTCACACACACACACACAGAGCACGGGTGGTGGTCCTACCTGTGTGTCCAGTGCCGGTGTTGTGGTCGGAGGCTGACTGGCCCTCTGGCATGCCGTGTTGTCTGGTGTGGTGCAGGTTGGTGATGATTGTAGAGAGGTCACTGTCACGGCTGTAAAACACACACACACACACACACACACACACACACACACCAGGAAGAGATGGAGTCAGAGCAGCTCACAGGCCATACATGATGGACCGATGGCATAACAAATGACAATGCGATCCACTGTGACACACCATATTCAAATGCAGCATCAAACCAAAACATTACACAGTCTCACAACACAATGCAAACCAGTATGTCATAAACAAGCACCATATAAGTTCAGCATATGGCAGGTAGTATACCATAGAAATCCTCTATCCAGACAGCACTGTCCTCTCTGCAGTGCGAACGTTCACACAGACTATCGGTAGCTATAAGAGTCTGTCCTGTTGCCTGGCCTTAGCTCTGTGACAGACTACCACATCCAGCACTTTTGGGTCTCATCCCTGCTCATCTTCCACCTTAAGATGTATAAATCAACACATTCACAACTCATAAGTAGTTTATCAGCTTAAAACCTGATTATGGCTCTTTTTCTAATTGCAGGAACATGGCAACTGATTAATTATATTGAAGATAAAAGTCAGATGTGTAAAAGTTTCTTGGAAAGGGTCTTACTCTTAAAATAACATGATGTCAAAGAACCAATACATTTGACATACAGTGATATATGGAGGACAACAAATTGGCAATTGCAAAAACGGGCTTCAGATCTTCCATTGCCATGTCTTCACTCAACAGGAGGTATTCCACAACAAAAGGGTCCAAAAGACTCTTTCAGACACCCTGTTCTGTCCTTCAGCACCCAAAGGGAGCAGGAGGAGCAGCAGGAGGAGGAGGAGGAGCAGGAGGAGGAGGGTTTACAGATTAGGCCCAGATCTGGTTGGGGCCACCCTGCCCTGCCCAATGCTCCACCAGCCGCCTCTCTCCCCGCACCAATTGACACACACAACTGTGTCACGGAGGCATTTCATTCGCAATTTGATTACCATGCTGATCGCATTAAATGGCATAATGATGGAAAATAGGCGCTTAGTGTTGGAGTATAGCAGGCGTGCAGTGCGAGTGCAGTCGCAGTGTAATGGTAAACAGCTTGCATGGTAAGAGAGAGACATAATTTGGACAATATTTTGGTTGAATGTAATTTCGTTTTTAGCATAATGTCCTAAAGCATTTATTGTTCAATGACTGAGGCATAAATGTGACCTCAAGGAACGTTCCAGAGACCAGAAGAACAGGATAATTCATGTTCACTGTAACAATATAGCATGTTATTTCACCTTGTCCTCAGAATATGCCTCAATACACACATTTACTATATGTGTTTATATGTTATATCCCTTCTCTTGTCAGGTTTAACCAACCGAGCAGCCTTAAGAGGAATGCTCCTTTATAAGCTTGACTGGCAACTTTATTGAAAGCAGAATCATCTATGAAGGGGGTCTGGTATGACAAGGCAAGCAGAGAGAAGCAGTGAATGGTTCTTAGCTGCCACCACTATGACGAGGCCACACTGTTTGCGGCTGCTGGATTTGGGTTTTTACAGCCCCATGATTACAGGCTCCTGCTGTAATGTCAGGCTGTCGGCCGCCAAGCTGTTTTCCACACGCTAACAGAACAGATGAAGGGGAGTGTAGACGGCCTAATGCTGGCCATGCTGGCTTCACCAGTCACCTTTCAGTCACAAAGAACCAATGACTCAGAAGAGAGTCTCAGACAAAACAGTCACCACCGGTTGCTAAGCAAGGAGACGCCTGATTGGACTGTGACTGCAAACGTTTTGGACTAATGATAGACTTCTTTTAGAATGCAACTTGCTAAAATTAGTAGCTATCTGCTTCTGGTTTTCTTCAAAAAGAAAATGAGGAGATGCCGATGGAGGTTTCTTTAATTGTGCTTAAGTTCATATAATAATGCAGCCTATGTGACTCCTATAAAAATACACACACACACACACACACACACACACACTAAGCAGTTACACATTCTACTGTGAGATACTGCAGCAAAATCCATCTAGCAGCTAGCTGCCTTATAACACCACCCTCTGCCCATCACTCAAAGTGATCGTGATAATGCCATCCTGAACTTCTCAGCTAAGTTATGGGGTTATTATCCCATGGCAAAGCGGCCGCTCTAAGCCGTGAACGGCAAGGACATTGTTAGTGGGGTAATTAGCGTACTTTTCCTAGGCTGTCCCGCCTTGGCTTGGGCTAATGAGGGCCTGGCCCTACCCCCACCCACCTCTCCCCTCCCTCTCCGGGTGGAGGCAAGGTCATACTCAAGCCCTGGAAGACGGGGGAGGCGTGGGGGTGGTGTTTAAAACCCAGTCGCCTGAGTCAGCGCTCCCTAAGGAGCTCCTAAGGCCAGGGTTAGCCGGGCAGAGGGGGGTGGGGTGGTGGAGGGGGGTTATATTGTGGCCGTTGGGCCTGATGATAGCTATGAAGGACATGAGCTGCCTTCTTATCACCTGGGTGCACGCCGGAGACAATCATCTCATCCTCAGCTTATCCCTAAACTGGTCAATACCGCCCCTTCATCCCCGGCCACAGGACAGATGCTGTGACCCAGACACTGGGATAACAAAATGGTGCTAATACTCAAAGTCTGTCATGGATACTACTGGTGTCCAACTGTACATACAGTATATTATATCATGATGGCCTTATAAGTAATCACATTTCTATTACTGTTTCCCCCCCCAGTCTGCTTAGTCTACTATGCACTTGAAATATAGCTATCATAGTCCCCAGTGTATTTTTTTCTGGCAATTACAATCTGAAATTATTTTTAATAATAATAATAATATTTCCAATTGTATTTTTTTAACTTGCACAGTATTTGTTTGTTTTAATGTATTGCTGAATCGTAAAAATGGAACCAGTAAAAGTAGGAGGGAAATATATATCAGTTGCTGGGCTCTCTCTCTCTCTCTCTCTCTCTCTCTTGACCCCCTCTACCCTTACAGCGGGAGTCACTATTCAAAATGGTCCAAACGACATGAAAAGCCTCTTCCCCACCGCGGCACTGGCAAGAGGAGCTAAGGTGGCGGCGGGGCTGGAGGTCACGGCGCGAGCTGGCAGAAGCTGGCACCCTGACGCCATGTCTCAAGCCACCACTGGGAAAGTGCTGACAGACAGACAGCAGGGATGTGGAGGCGGTGGGGGAGGGAGAGAGAGAGAGCGAGAGAGAGAGAGAGAGGTCACAGGTGGTGTGCAACATCTGGTGCTTGCAGGTTTACAGTGTACCCTCCTCTGCTCTCAAGACAACAGACAAGACAGACCACACAGCCTACTCCAACCTGCACAGGTGGCCCACAGCACTGACTCCAGCAAATACTACCAGGCAATATGCAATATTCAACAACTACAGCACAGTAATGTATGGACTTGAGCAAGAATGCTGAGAAACAGAGGACTGAAAAGACAATAAAATGTAAGACTTTCATTTAGGAAATATTGTACATGAGGAAATGTAAAGATTAAAGCAGGGATATGGATTTTTATACATTTTATGTTTGGTCTGATTCCTGTGGACTGAAGAGCCACAATTCTCATGCTGCTCGCAGTTGGATCGAATGGCAGCCCACCACTGGGAACCCAGCAAGCAGAGGGAGTAATGAATTAATACAGAAATAGATACATAAATAAGTAAGACTAGCACGGCTTCTCTTGGGCTTCTCCTTGTTGTTCCTGCACTCTACAAGCCGATGTGAGGTCGATAAGGCAGCCGAGGGAGAAAAGAAAAGTACAATGGAAATAAAATATACAGTAAGTCGGCCATGTTGTGTTTAGGTCCTCCTGCTCTAAGCCACGAAGACGCCGATGGTTTCAGTGTTCATTTCTCTTCTGTGTTACACTGTATGAACTGTAATTCCTCTCAATAAGTTGTAGTTGAATTTAGAGTGGGCATTATTCTCTTATCTGAAAGAAACGACTAAAAACGACTTCATCTGCTCTCATATTTATGCGATGTCATTCTTTTGAGCTTCATGAACAGCATCCTATTTGAGATGCCATATGAGAGGCCAAAGCTCTCCATCATCTTCAGCTGATCTCAACACAGTAAACAGTAAACATCGTGTTCCTTACATGTGGAAACTATGAACTTCTCGCTTCAAGCCAATGCCAAATCTGCTGCTAAATTTCTGGGACACAGTTGACCATCTTCTGTTGATCTCGTGTTTTGACAGGGCGTTATTGTAAATAGACAAACACTGTGCTGCGTGCATGTGGAAACAATGAACTTCTCGCTTCTAGCCAACGCCCAATCAGCTACTAAATTGCTGGGACTCTGTTACCATGGACAACCAGTGTAAACAAGGCCAAAAGTTCTTGAAGCAGAAAGCTATAAAACCTCCAAGCTCACTAATTAGTGCTTTAGGAGAGAGACATTTCCAGTAATTTCACACTGTCCGTGACCCCTTACTGGCATAAGGCAATGACACAGTTGTTCAATAAAGCCAGAGGACAAAATGTCAAATACAATCGACATACAGTAGCTAAGTCATCACCAGCGTTTCTCTCTCTCTTGCTCTGTGTGGTTATTGCTATAGCTACAGCCTGATTCACAGAGAAAGGTGGACTGTAAATTGTTCTTTTAAATCACTGTTCTAAATGTACTGTTTCATTCTTAAGTGCAAATAAACTAAACTAAACTAAAAAACTAAACTAATCTAAAGAGAAACTCGCAAAACACATGCTGTTGCAACAAAGTAATTTCTATCTATCTATCTATCTATCTATCTATCTATCTATCTATCTATCTATCTATCTATCTATCTATCTATCTATCTAAATAAGTGGTAACATCAGACATACAGTAGCCTGCCTTTCCTCTTCTCAACATCTACGAACATAAAAATCTTCTGTACCACTTCCTCAGCATGAACCCCCAACAATACATTCCTACATCACTGCAGTTTTCTCTCAGTGAAGACCAAAGCTCAAGCAGACAATAGTTCAAGTCTACAACCGGGGCTATCGAGGTCTTTAACACACGTTTTGTGTTAAAGAGAAACGCCAGTCCATAACTATTGAGTAAGAATATATAATACATACCAGAGCCTTGGGATGTCCATAGGTTCTGTGTGAGCTGCCCAGCATCGTGCTATTTACAATTAGCTCTGCTCCCTACTGAAAGGATGGGCACAGGTCGAGATGGCCTTCACATAAACAGACCCAGTGTTAGCCTCTGACAGTTCGAGTATGTTGAATAAAAAAGGAACAGCTCGCTTTGGTTTATGTTCTTTGTCTAGGGAAAGGGTCTGCAGCCCTTGTGACGGCCTCTCTCCTCCCATTTAATCTACTTAGTCTGCCATAATACATAAATACAGCATTTCCCCCCTTTTATAGATGGAAGCATTTGCATATGTAAATGATTAACGAACAAATGGCCTCATGCATGATTGAGAAACAGAGAAAATGCCTCCGTTTGTTTTGGCGAAGGGTAATAATGGGTATGGCGGATTTTTTTTTCTTCCTAGAGGGTGCAGGCTGAAAGGCCGACGTCAGCAGGTGTAAGTTATAAAATCCATGGTGGTTGCCTGGTAATTACCCAGACTCTCAGTCAGCACTTTTCAATCAAAGCCTTGTTATCTACGGCCAACTGAAACAAACACTCAAGTAGGCTTTGTTTTGCCTTTGAGTAAGACACAAAAAACGACAGTTACCTCCATCAAATATTTAGTCCCTGAGATGAATTCCATAAACCCAACTTTAACTAATCCAAGTCCAATACCTGCAAACAAGCCGTGCCGTCGATGCCGAGCTGGAAACAAAACCTCTCCTCTCACCTGGTGATCTGGAAAAAGTCATTCATGCATTTATCACCTCCCGGCTTGACTACTGTAATTCCCTCTACACTGGTATCAGCCAGTCATCCATGTCTCGCCTGCAACTGGTCCAGAATGCTGCAGCCAGGCTTCTGACTGGCACCAGGAAGAGAGACCATATCAGCCCCCTTCTGGCCTCCCTCCACTGGCTTCCAGTAGAATTTAGAATCAAGTTTAAGGTTCTCCTGTTTGTTTGTTTTTAGCCTTCCCCAGCCAATTAGATCTGCCCCCTCTGCCGAATCCTTTAAGTCTCGGCTTAAGACCCACTTCTACACTTTAGTGTTCAAATCTTCGTAAATCGCTCTGGGTACCTGTATATATATTGTGTATACACTATATATATCATTGATGTTATGTCTTTGTGCTGTTATTTGTCTTACTGTTTTCCATGTATTTTAAACACTGTACAGCACTTTGGTCAACTCCTTGGGTTTTTAAACGTGCTTTATAAATAAAATGACTTGACTTGACATTTTGTTTCCGCCTCTCAGTGCCTATGTGTTGCAGTTATTAATGCTATGGTGAGTCACACTATTTCTGGCTTGTGCCTCTGAACATGACAAGCCTTTGGTGCTCGTACGCCAAGGAGCTTCCCTGTACTTCCTGTTGTGATGTTGCGATAATGACTATTTGGTCGGCTCTGTGGCTTGGCTGCACTTTAGCCTCTAGATGCTCTGTGCTTATTCAGCAGGAGAGGCGCACGTTCACGGAGCGCCTACTAAACTAATTGTCCGTAAAGCCAGTGGCCATTAACATTAATCTGGTTAAAAGATGCGGACGGGCTTATAATGAACTTGACAAGTCCTCCGCAAGGATGATAAGCTATGAAGACATCGCTCATTGACACTGACACAGGCAAATCCTGTATCTACTGCACAGCAGTCGGCCACCTGAAGCAACTAAGCAATCTATTCTGCAGCGTTACTCGAAGTCACAAGATATTTTCAACGATGCACTGAATTAACTACTATACTACTGTAAAAAAGGGGAGAATCCAAAGCACGTCTACATGATACAATGAAGCCAAGACAGGTTCATGGTAATTTTTACAATGTTATGACATTAAATTAGAAATTAATAATTGACACATGCTGGTTATGTGTGCTCAATATGTAGATTAAAGTGCAGTTAGAGTGAGTTACAGCACAGTGCAAGTTGCAGTGACCAAGAGGGTGTGACACAGTGCTGCCGCTAGCCCTGATGATGTGTGGATGATACACAGATACACTCACACACGTATACAGCGGCCCCGTATTTTTCACATCCATTGGCCAAATCCAATTTGTTAAGACCCTTCTACGACTCACTTACGAAGCTGCGGTCAATGGAAATCACATTTCCGTGATTGGACATGCCATTATCCCGTTCGTCCAGACCCACACTGGGGGATAAAGCGGGGCCGAGACAGATGCCCGGGACAGACCGGAGCTGCGGCTCCAGCGAGTCCGTCGCCTTTCAAAGGGTAAAAGCCTGACATATTAGTCATAAGTGTTCTTTAAATTCATTATCATCTTAACACGCCAGCGGCACAAGTGTCAGGGGGAGGGGAAGCCTTCTTAAACGAGGTTAGTGGATCCATTTAAAGCCTCACAGTTGCTGTGCTGTCCGCCGTGTCACACGCAAGTCTCGAGACATGAAAAACATCCGCTCCTGTAATGAGGTTGCACAAGCTGCTTATAATGCAGCTGGGGGACTTTCTGAGGTTAATCAATGAACAGCCTCTGCATTATGTTTGTCTGATTTCTAAATCATATGAATCTGTTTATGTACATACGAGTAAACACAACACCAAATTATATTTATTTCAGATTGAAAACGTCTTAATTTTTATGTAATTTCACCTGGATCAAAGATTTAATCTTAAAGGGGAGGAATTTGGAAAATCATAATCCTAATTCTTTTGAGTTTGTCTTACTAGCAAACAGAAGAGTGGAGTATGCCATCAGTACGTCCTCATCAAAGATCATTTGTTTCATCTTAATGAGGTGACCTCGTCGTAACCCTGCCCATGTGCATACTGTGTGCATGTTTGTTTGCATCAATGCATGTGCGTCTGTATATGTGTGCATGCTTGTGTGTGTGTGTGTGTGTGTGTGTGTGTGTGTGTGTGTGTGTGTGTGTGGACGTGAGAGTGCCAGTGAATGTGTATCCAAATAGCCTTTTTAGTAAATGCGGCGCATATTTTGAAGACAAACCCAATCTAATGGAACAGCTTATTACCATCCACTATTAACGAGTGTGCAACTCCTAAGCGCTCTCCTCCACCCATTATTGTGGAATATTTCTGTTTTGACAATTAGCTTAACAGCCAGATTCACAGTAAATGATGCAACATATTTGGATTCATGAATAAACCACGGAACATTTTTGCATCCATTTTAAGTGCTCATCCGTACCATTTGTGGTATATATTATTTCACTTTGGGTAAACAAAGTATGGTTTGATGCCAAGTAGTTCTCAAAAATTGCAACAATATTACAAAAATACATTCCTATCTATAGCATGTTTTCTCTCCTCCTTATCAGATCAAAATAACTTACAGAGAAGCAACAGAAAAAGAAGGTAGCATGAAGGCCGGGGAACCAGAGACTCACTGTTTAATGCATACATGCTGGACAGGGGCTATTTATCTGTGTTTTTGAGGCAGCACACATTAGTCTTAGTTTGTACCTCAAAGTTGATTTGTGTTTTACACTCATGTTATATCCTGAGCTCCAAAATCTTTTCAAATTGTTTCTTGTGCAGCAATAATAGATGCACAGCAAGACCGAAGTAGATTTCAGTGCTACTCATTTGCTCAGTAATTTCATAACCATCTCAAAATGATAAACACTTCAATTAAAAAAGCACAATGACATGTGTGTAATGACTTATAAATATATTATACTAAACACTCCATGATCAGACTGCTCTCTTGGACAGCACAGGATTGGATAAGGCAGACAACATGCTAAAGTAGCGACTCAAGTGACTCATACCCCATTTCCACTTCATGCGTCTTGAGCTGATCGGATAGCTATCCGATCGCAAAAAAGCCAAGTGTAAGTTCAACCATTGGAGACGGTTTGCTTCGGAGGTGGTCTGAGACGCATTGTATCCTCAAGTTAGCCAAGTGTAAATGCATCGGTCTTGTCAAGCCGCATTAGTCAACCCTCTACTCCTCCCAAATGGAAAAACTTCTCTCAACGTGCAGCGTTGGGTAACTCCTCCTCAGGGGCCTTCTTTATAAAACTGTGCGTAGATTCCACACTAAAAGATTACGTGCGCACAAAAGAGGAAAAGTACTGTACATATGGACAAAAATAATCCGATTTATAAAACCGTGCGTATGCAAACCGGCACGCAATTCCCCTTTTATAAATCCTAATAATCTTGAAATGGTATGCACGCACACAAGCCTCATACTCTGTCCTCTTAACACCCCCAATTAACCATAGATGGTTAATTAAATGTCCTTTATGAATACTGCATGTAAATGTGCTTGTCATTCCATTCTCTATTCATTATTGAGTGGCAACATGTCACAGCAGCAGTTAATACTGCCAGCTCAGAGAGCCGGACCCTTTTATCAAACTAAAAATAAAAAGAAATGGTCCGATATAGCCTAAAGGTTGATGCCAAGAGGCGCATTGCTGCGCATGGACAGAGTGTCCGTGCCACCGGCGAGGAGACACCGGAGCTCTCTCTCCCTGATGAACGTCTCACCTCGATAACGGGGGAAACCCTACTATTTCACTACTTTGCCATCAAAGTCGCAATGATGTGATCAATACGCAGAAATGCATACAAAAACAGAATGTCTGTGGCGCCTGCCATCTCCACACAATCCCAGAAGATTAGGGCCTCCCTCATTAGCATACATCGCGGGAAAGCAGGGCGAGATGCAATCGGATTTCTATCTGGCTAACGGAGACGCACTGATGTGGCCAGGTGTAAATGGAATGTGGATAAATCGTATTTGGATAAGAGACGCATGAAATGACAAGTGTAAATGGGGCCTCAGTCTTTAAATATCAAGTCGAGACAGATGCACTGAGACTTGGCAGGAGCAACGCAAACCAACAAACCAATTTAACACTTTCAGAGCTCACACATCACTCCATCAGACAACCCGAAGCAAAAGCCATACGCATTTTTAGAAATATGGGTCGTTGTCATTCTTGCTTGGATAGAGGTTAATATCTGAGACCATTGTTTGGCATCCTTTTCCATTATTGAGGTATGTGGTAGCCATTTAGTTCTACTATCTCTCCCACAAGCTTTCAGTGTGTCTTAAATGTACCTTTAACACCTCAAAAATATACTACAATTTGATGGAAAATACCATACAAACTTCTGAGGTGTCATTTTTTGTCGTTTCCCTCTGAAGAGGAGCAGAGAAAACAGAAGACGTATTACTGCTCAATGGAGAATTTTTTCACCTCAGAGGTTAGCGTGACATTTTCATCTCAGTTTCAGAGCACAATGTTACGTTTTTAAACACTTATGACAACATAACACAACAAAATGGCTACTAAATATCTCAATAATGGAAAAATGCTGAAAAACACAGGTCTGGGATATTAACTCCTAGCAAGGTAAGAATGACATGGGACCCACATGTCAAAAATGCTTGTATTGTCCTTGAGGCTACATAGACGTCATGTCCGTAGAAGGCGTAGAGGCCTCACCTCTTTCTCATGATACTGTAATGCAGCTCGTCCTCCTGCTTGATGTGGGCATGGTCCCCACTGGCGCGCTCGCTGCCTTCACTGTCGTCGCTGCTGAAAATAGAGGCCAGCTCCTTCTTGGGCACCCGGTTGGGGGGCAGGGGGATGGTGCGCTTCTCTGCCAAGCGCCCGCGGTTCTGCACAACAAGGCACAAGAAGAAGGGAGACACTTTAGGAACAGGGTTCGCCATCCGTAGACACTAAAGCACTAACACGTAAGGGATAATGAACAGGGAGCTGGTCATTATCGCAAAATAAGACCCAACAGGGTGAAATAAGAGTCTTGATTCACCCTGTTGGACCGGCTCCCTGTACATTATCCTGCTCATTACACGGTTACTCACCAAAGACATTTATCATTTAACATGAAATACTGCTTTAAAATAATGTTATTACTAGCTAAAGTCATTCACAAGCTTCCACCAGAAAATAGATCAGCAGGACTGCAACCATAGAAACGTCTGTAGCTAGCATCCACGGGCTACACTAGGGCTATGCAACTGGCGGCCCGCGGACCAAATCCGGCCCTTCTGTCGTTTCAAATAGGACCTTTGATTGATTCTGAGCAACTAATTAATAAATATGAATTTATTTATCCTATAAAAATGTATGCGCCTTGTGTACTTTCAATAACAGAATAAGTTGTTCCTATTTGTCATTGACGACAGCCAAATGGAGTAAGTAGCCTACTGCCGTGTTCTCATCTCTCCTTCCCATGTTCTCCTATCACTTGAAGAAGCATTTCAAGACAACGCACTCAAACTTTGACACCACAAACTCTCCTGACTGAGCCTAACCTCATGTAACTATTGTTGCCATTTCAATGTAAGTACGTTTATCATGTATTTTACCAACACCCTATTACTGAATTGCATTTGTTTGATCATTATGCACACAATAACAGGCCTAATAGCCTACCAAGGATGCATCATCACTTGTTTAAATTGTTTGCTAAACGGTTAAATAAAAGTACCGTAAAGAGGATTCACGCTGTTTATTTACTCCGAATAAATTAAAAGTAATATTGGAAAAATCGTCCATGTTTCTAAGCTAAGTTAGCTGAGTATCTGTCTGCAGTAACGTCTTTTCGGCACAAGGTGTTTCTACCAACAACACAAAATCTAGAAGTCAGCTTTACCATAGTTTACCACCTCTGAGCCACACTGACGGGGAAACGAACTGGATTGGGGCATTGGGTGTTTTCTGGCTACAACGCTACCAGGAGCAAGAGGGGGAAAGAAGGGATAAGGAGGAAGGAGTATGGCCCTAGGGGCGTTAGGAAGTGAAGCTGGGTGACCTTTAATGTGACCTGAAGAGGTCACTGCAGATTAACGCGGTCCTATCAGAGAGGGATGGAGGGAGGGGGAGAAAGAAGGGAGAGAGAGAGACAGAGGAGTAGAGAGGGGAGGGGAGTGGGGGAGAGAGAGAGAGAGAGAGAGAGGAAGGAAATTGCAGGAGAGGAATGGAAGAAGAGTGAGAGCGAGTGAACGATGGGCTGAGGGAAGAGTTAGA
>OMLI01008075.1:2322-29609 GCA_900302605.1 Rondeletia loricata
TGTGAGTCTTTGGTTGTTTGTATGTGCCTTGACAATCTGGTGTGCAGCGAAGCTCAGTCTGCAGCAGCCTGTTGCTAGGTTTCCCTGCGCTGTGTCTGGCAGAGGATAAATCAAGCAGATGCTTTCCTCTCAGGAAACTGTCCAATTACTCGGCTCTTACTCGGTGAGAGTATCAGGATTGCGTGCAAAGATGGTCCAAATGGTGTTTGAGCATCTTCCTGAAAGCCCTCCTACAGTATTGTTGGACAAATTATTACTAACAAGTATCACCACGCACCTGTAACTCTGATACAGAATAAGTCTGTATTACTCTTTTGTGTATACCTGTTTTAATTGTGATTTTAAGGCCACTATGTACATTCAGTATGGCTGTATCGGCTATCATGGGAAATAGAAACCTCAGATTTTTCATGTGTGTCTACTTGTATTTCTCTTGGTCAGCCCTCAGTTTGTTTTCTGACAGCATTTGCAATGAAATCACAGTTCCACATTTGCAGTAGAAGTGAACTGTTTTATTGGGTCAAGTCAAAAAAAACATCTATCACAACAGAATATTGTCATTGTCATTGTCAGCATTGTCACCATTAACATTGTTATTATAGCTAACATAATCATGTACTTGATTTGGTGTAACTAGAGTGACTGATGAAGAGAGATTGGTAGAAACACAAATCTTAATAATCCTGTACATCTTTTGTATCAAATATATGTATACTGACCCAACACTAGCAGCTCATTCTGCTTATTACTGTCATATTACATCATATACATGTAACATAAGTCAGCTTTAGCATGCACACATGAAAATAGACACACTTTCTGACTTCCTCATAGGCTATAAAGAATTTTTTGTACTCTATCACCATCAGAGTTGTGTATCACTATTCACTATGTTGTCTCATTTTGAAAGGCCTTTGATTTGGATGTGGGGTTTGGTTGTGTACCTGGCCTTGGAGTGTACATCTCATCCCCAGGCAAACGAAACAAGTCTTGGCTTCAATCTGTGATCTGGACATGACCTTAGCCAACTGCAATCATACGCAGACATGGGTAGTTTAATGAGAAAGTCCATTTCGTATAGCTTCAGGTAGGGCTCATTTCTCAAGCCAGTAACACTATCCTAGCACTATTTCCAATACTGCAGAATTGTATAACATCTCAGATGACTCATACCCAGAGCTAATAACAAATATACAGTATTACCATATGGAATCCTCCCACACACACTTTTTTTACTTGCATTATATCTTCTTCTTTTTTTATGACAATAAGACAAACTTTGGACATAAGACAAATTTTGTCTTGTGAATTGAGTCTTATTTAATATATTTCATATTTTACACAAATCCACGTGTCACCAAGAATATTCAGGTATAAAATCTCTACTTTAACTACTTCTAATGCTATGAAATCCTAACAGTACCGGTAGTTGAAAGAGTACGTGAACAACGGGCACTGAGAGCTGTTGAGATTAATGGTTTTGCGATGGACAATGATGTGCTGGAAACCCTTGGGTGCACAGAAGGCTGGCTCCCATATTGGATCCTATTCTGCCTCTCATGTTAATATTAAACTCCTTTGTCATCTGGTCCAAGTAGAGAACATCTCAGTTAATTGAAAGAGCACAGGGGTACCAGGAAAACAGATGGGTGCTTACTGTACACTGCATGCTTTTTTAGGAGTGACTCAGCTATTTCGAGGTCTGTTCTTTGCAAATAACAGAACGTAATGTCTCCCATTACTGTTACCCTTACCATCAACATCCTCAAGGGTCAATCTTTGAGTTATTTTCCGACCACATTTGAACTGAATTCTCAGCTCCGCATTTGAAGTAAAAAAAGAAAAAGAGGGCTTAGTAAACACATTGACAAAAGGAGGCTCTGTAAGAGATCTTGGTTGTAAGATTCTTTCTATTAGGCCATTACTGTTATAGATGCCTTACCACTGGTCACTGAACAGACAAGTTAATCTGTAGGCCTATATCCAACTTTCTCGACAGTAGATAGATGACAATGTGTAAAGAAAGTTATTTTACCTGGGCACTTCATATAGACGACCCCAAGTAAGACACTGGAGCACTCATTCAAGTCTGCACGTTTATTGCAGGAGGGTGACTGACGTTTCGACTAAGCGTCTTCCTCAGAGTCAACCGCAGGAACGAAGAAAGAGGGGAGGTACACACACCCGCCCACACTGTGGTGGAGTTAACAACCATTCTGAGGACAATCGGTATAATTAACAATCATTTTAAGGACAATAGAAATATATAATGATCACATTTAACAAGTAATGAAAAATAAACTAAATGTACAAATAATTACATGTTCCAAAATATTGGATTCCACAGTAGGTTACCTGAGCTATCATCTCATCTCATCTCGTCCCCATCGCGCCGGCTGGTGCAAAGGGCAGCAACAAAGGATCTCCAGGCCTGTCTGTCTCTGGCCATCTTCTCCACTGTGCCCCAGCTCTGTCCATGTTGTTGCAGTCAGCCTCCATTGATCTTCGTCAGGTTGTCTTAGGCCTCCCGTTCTTTCGTCCGCCCTCTGGGGTCCAATGGACAGCTACTCTTGGGACTGAGTCAGCACTCTTCCTGAGGACATGTCCAATCCAGTTCCAGCGGCGTCTCTTCAGTATGACCTGGGCTATGCCTTGGGATGATTAAAGGAACCAAGTAAGGCTTGGCTGGTCAGGGTGGTGGATGCAGATACATTTACCTTCAACTCCAAATGACCCGGGTTCAATTCCCAACTCACACCAAGACGTTTTCAACTGTGAGTGAAGTTTACATTTTTAGCGAAAGTGTTTCTCATTTAACCATGACCAAAACTTTACCTGACCTTAACCCTAACCTTTACCAAAGTTGTTTTACTTGGCTGAACTTAACCGTTGGCGTGTCCAATGCATGCTATTGTCACACAATCCAATGCGTGGTATTGTCATATAATCCTTTCATGGTGGAGGAATGTAATCTTCACATAACTTGTGTCCACAACACGCAATCTGCATATCAGAGATCGTGCTCATTTCACAAAATGTTATGAGACTGTTGGAAATTGTCTATTCAATTCTGTTGAGACAGTTTAGACGGTTTAGAAATGCAATCAGCTGTTCACTATTATTGCACAAAAGCTGAGGACTTCCACTATGGCTGCCAGAGGGCACATTACACCACCTGATAGCCCTCTGTACGCTCTACCAGTTGTTTGGCTTCTGAAGTGGTGTTGAGTCAACGTCAGCCAATATGGCGGGAGTCATCGATCTCTGCAGTTCATTTCTGACTCGTCTCTCTTGGCCCTCTTCGTGCTCCTGGGCTTCGCTCCACCTCTCTCTGCGTGCAGCTTTTCAACTGGCTCCCCCACTGGGCACTGGACACTTGATTATCAGCCTCCTGACAATTAGGCAATAATTATGGGGTGTCCGGAGGTCCTCCATGGCTGATGGACAGGGTATTTGTGGTGTGTTCCTTCCATTAGTCTACAACTCACATTAAAACAGCAGAAGGGATGGCAGCCATGTGAAAAGCAGAACTGAAGGACTCTTTCAGCAGCACCGGAACAGAAGGGCAGAGCTGTAGTGCCTGCAGTCAGCGGTGACAGTTGCTAGTGTCTTGTCACAGTATGTAAATCAGTTGTCACATGAGATTTGCGATGTAAATCCCACATGCTCTTTGTGTAATTGCATGTAGATTGCACGTCATGTACACTGGATGAATGTTTAATGTGCAATGGATGAACGTTTGTAGACGTCCACAAGCGAATCATCAGTATTTGGGGAGCCTGAACGATTAGCATGATCACTGAAAGATAAGCAATAGAATTCTTGTAGATGGGTGAGTTAAAGTGGGTTGAACCAACGATCCTCTGCAGCGCAGTGATGAATGATGACGGGTGTACATGAGGCCAGGGAGCTGGACCTGTCAGTGAGGGGGATTCAGGGCCCTCGGGGACCCTGCCACCGGAGCCCGCATCTCATTAATTATCACCCTGTCAGGTATGTTACATAAGAAATAAAGAAATAACGAAGCAACGTGATCTCCCTGACCTCATCAGCAGGGAGCTGAATGATGAAACAAAATGGACTTAACATCTCAAGCCTCAGCGCCCCGCTAATGAAGGGATCACTCATCATTCAAAATGGAACCGAGTGAATCTCTTCACTCGACTCGACTCATTCTCTTCAGACTGAAAGATACTCTGGGTGCTGGTGACTTTGAGTAGAGAGTCAGCCTTCCTCTCTTCACTGTCATCACAAAAGAATCAGTCATTATCTTCATCAGTAAACAGCCTTTTATGTAATTAGTGGTTTCTTCTGCACCGGCTTTGTATTAATAATGTTTTGTTAAACTAACTTGACTAGTCTGTCATGATTACATGCTTAAACTGTTTGTTGTCTGCTGCAAGGTGACACTTGTCATGACAGGGTAAATCGTTTGTATTTTATTTTCTTTCCCTTTTCCTCCAGGAATAGGAGAAAGCTGTTAGAAAGGGAAGACATGTGTAAGGCAATACATAAAAGGAGATACAGTAGCATGAAAGGAAGCAAGATTAGGCAGCAAAGAGAAAAAGAGGCAATGACAAAGAGTAAAGTCTGGCCTTATGTGTCCTCGTGTATCTTTTTGGGGTTTGGGTGGCCACTGAGGTCGACCTTCTGCTCCCACTGACAATAATAACACAGCAAAGGGTCAGATACAGACTTCTCCTTGGTGTGCTCTGGATCTTGCTACCAGAGGGGCATTTGTCTGTGTGGACTTGACATTTATCCCACAATACTGTATGTTTGTGCCAAAAATAATTGTGTTCGGTCTCTCGATTGCCTATTGATCATCAGATGTTCACTCTGTAGATGGTTTTCTACAGTGTATGCAGCCGCGTCAAAAAACAGCCCAGTGTGAGATCTACTTAGTGTGTCCTTACACATAGTAGCTTACCATGGAGAGCAGTCAATACAGCGTTTAGGAGTGGCAAGTGTCTCAGACTTTAACTATGCTTTGTTTGCACTGCTGTAAGTTGCTGTGACCTGAGTGCCTCCATATCTATTGAAGTGCTGAAGTGTACCAACAGATACACTCGACCTGAGCCTGGAGCCTCACTGAGAGAACACAGAACAACTTGACATGAATAAGCTGTGTTGGTTTAATATGATAAATAAATAAAAGACTGTCACAAGGCTGTATAGGTACTTTGATGCAACAAGGTTGCCATGGCCACTAAATAATACATAATGCTGCATGGCAGGACGCATAGGGTCATTGTCCCCAGAGATTAAGCTAGATAGGCGAAACATTGAAACCAGAATGACAACCCGCTCCATAATTAAAGCTTTCAACAGCATAATAATCCCCTCTTTAAGTGAGCAACATGTCAGAATTCCTTTCAACTCAGTAGCACTTCCTCTGGATTTCATCGAGAATATATGATATGCTTCAAAAAGCATATAAGATTGTGAAAAGAGCATACTAATTGACATGGTTGCCATGGCCACTACAGTCCTAATGTTGTATGGTGGGGCACATAGGGACACTATCCCATTAGACCGAGTCACTTGGGAATATGCCTTGTGAGAGTTGAAGGTCGGGGGAACGTGAGATTTGTGAGACCAGTTTACCATATATGCAACCCATTAAGCCAACTCTTCCATCCATAACAAGATGTATTCACAGGGAGGCATTGAATACCGTATTAAATATCTACATCAGATTCACAGGGAATAAATGGTAGTCTAATATACTGAATTAACAGATCGCTGTGTGAGCCCTGCTTATTTCATCAGGATATACTAAGCTGTTAAAGTAAAAGTAATAACATGTGAATATGTTACGTGGTGTGATTTGTCTCACCACCAGCCAGAGGGGATTTTTATTCCAGGATTCCAATGCAGGTCTGCAAAGTCTGGAAAAGTATGGAAAATGTATTGTACATTTTCCAGGTCTTGAAGTGTTTTGGAATTTCCAAAAAGTTTAAAAAAAGAAAAAAAGTCGTTCAGCCTTTATACACGTGACTAATGCTTTTATGTAGTTGCATTCCCACCGTCAGTCCACATATTGTGATGTTTGTCATTGTGGAGAATAATCTTCAGCTATACAGTGATAGCTTAGTTGCAGGCTGCTATGCCAATTACTGCTTAATTACCTCTGTGTAAGGTAAGTTGTGAATGTTGTTTTTTTCCCTGCTGTTGCAGTGGGGAAAGATGACTTAATGTTAAATGTGTCCAAGTGTAATCAGAAAAGCCCTGAGTTTGGTAATGCACTATAGGCACAGCTGTCTTATTGCTAGATACACTTACTGTGAGAATGTGTTCAGGTAAACAAGTTGCAGTCTTACTCTTATGCACAAAGTCTCCAAACCACACAGGCAAACTACTAACAACTGTCTTGGTAGACACAGAACAGAGCCTTTACATTTCACTTTCAGATACGTTTCAGTTCGTGTCTGCTGCCATTATAAGCATACACTGAGAGGTTTCGACATCACAGTGGAGTCAAGCACCAAGCAGTGTACTTTGTCCCTTCAGATCTTCCTATAAGATCAATCCACGCTCCAGTGAATGTCCAAAACATGTACATAATCCATATTAGACAAAGTTAGGGCAACTTGCTGAGTCCAAAGACTATGAGAACAACTCTAACTCCACCTGCTGGTGGATCTGCCTAATGACCAACAATTGTATTTGTCTCCTTAACACCTTTAACAGTGGAGCAAGCACTGTTTTCCCCATCTATTTTTTATGAGAGCCCAAACAGTGCTGCCACTGTGGATTAAGTGGAGGGGAAACCTTCTTAAACTTTTACATGTGAAATAGTTTCCCCACATTTATGAGCTACTATGAGCTAAGCCTTATGATTTAAATTCATGATATACAGTGTGGTAAGAAGTATCAGACTGATGCAGTTTACACAAAGACAAGGTCTTTATAAGGAAATGAAGCAAAAATGAATACATTTCAGAAAGTATATACACTGACTGTACAAAATATGAGGGACACTTCCTCTTTTCAAGAAGTACACTGATGAGGTGAATCCAGGTAAAAGCCATTATCCCTTAGTGATTTCCCTTATTAAATCTGTACCAATCACAAAGGAGGAGATGTAAAGAGAAGCAGACGAGTTAGAGAAGGATTTTTTTTATCTTTGAGACAATTGAGATGTGGATTGTACAAAAGGGGCTGCAACTCAATATCAAGAAGATGTCCCTGATACTTTGTAAATTCAGTGTATTTGTTTAGTTCACCTCATGGTGATGACTCACAGACCTTTTAATCACATCACTACATGACTGATTGGTACTACTGCTCAAACCTATTTGCTGCTGCTATCAGATATCCAGCAGACAGTCAGATAACAACTTGATAAGTTGCAACAAACAGGCACTGTTATTACCATAAAGCTGAACTGAGGGTCAATGCCCAGCATGCACAGCTCTATGTAAGACTGGTGCTGCCTTCAAGGTCTCCTCGTAAGCGCCTTCTTCCAAGTTTAATGACTTGTCGGGCATTCAAGTACTTTTGGTCGGAAATAATAACAAAATGGACTCTGCAACAAAAGTATTTTTTGGTGGGTGTTGTCTTATTTTAGAAATCTTGATGGTCAATGTCAAGTAATTAAAAAAGAACAACAAATCATTGTATTCCTAGGCTAATGATTTGACATTTCATTCTTTCAGCTTTTCAACGCGTTGGAGAAGCTGCGAAGTTTGTGATTGGTTCTGTTGAGCGCATGCGCAGTGTCAAGCCAGCGGAATAACAAACAGCACTTCCGGTCTATAACTTTCCAAATAAAACGCATAGTTATTTAGATAGTGGCAACCATTTTGCTAGTGGAATGTAGTGAAGATATTGAATAATGGAATTATGGGATGCTCAAACAAGCAGAGCAATTCACAGTGAGTCCTCTTTTGGTTGAGTCTCTATCTTTGTGCCATAAGTCAGTCCTGCACATTTCAGCCAAATCGTACCCAGAGGACTAGAATAAACACATAAAGAGCAACACATAGAATTAACCAATTTACACGACGATGGTCTCATTTTTCTACAGCCATGATTGCTCTCAAAATTAATTTGAGAATGATATGAGGTAAATATTCTACACTAGGGGCTTTAAGTAATTTTTACACCAATATTTCTACTTCTACTTAACCAAAATGTCAGCAAAGTAACAGTACTCCTGTCTGATGGGTAGGGTATTTCACCCCTGGACTTGTGTTGTTCTGTTCAGCAATGCGTACTTTTTCAACGGACACATTTTAAGCTTTTATTTTGAAGGCCAAATAGTCCCACTTCCAGTATTGCTCTGGCTGTATCTGTTTAGCTTGACGCTGCTGTATTCCTCTAAAAGTTGGAAACGGGAAATTCAATTCACTGAGAACTTCAATGGAAAGTTGAACGTCTGCGATGAAGCTCCGCTGAAAAGTGCCTTGTGTTTTGGAGTTAAGGCTGCTGGACGCTGCAGGCTCCCTTCTGCTGCAAACTGCTGGGAAACGGTAAGTGGACCGAAGTTTCACTAAACGTTTATCCAAGGGGAAGGAAAACTGAAAAAGGAGTAGAAAACAAACAAAAAACTCTATAATATTCCTATAGAGACTTACTCTAGTGTGTCTGTGCTGCTCAGTAGAGAGTTTACAGTGACTGTCGTACTTTATGGTATTTTTCAATATCTCATATAGTGTCACTTATTCCTATGGGCCTACTTATTAGTGTGTGGTAGTCGATAGTGAGTTTATTGACCTTATTGACTTTATTGTACTTCATGGTTTGGTTTTGTGTCCTATGGTATCACTATAATATTCCTGCAGTTTTCCTGTAGGGACTTGCAGTGTTGCTTTGATATTTGCATAATGTCCCTTTAAAATCTATCATTGGACCACTATACTGCCCTACAAAGGCAAACAGCATGAACTGCTTTCTGTGTGTTTTAAAGGTCAAACTTCATGACTAGTGCTTAGATTTTATATCAGCCAAAACTATATACTACCCACTTCTGTACCAGTAATACATTGGTATTTAAATTTAAAAAATAAATTTTTGCAGCACTGATTAAATGTTTAAATGTCCATCTTTTATGTGATGTACACCTCTTCCATTTCACCAGAGCTGACTTGTTGTCTATTAATGTATAATGCAAACTATGAATCTCAGTGGTACGCCTGCATTCAGATCCAGTTTGGCTCCCAGCAGCATTTGGAAAAGGTAGCAGCAGCCCAAACCAAGCATTCAGTTCCTGTGAGCCAGGACTTTAAAACCGATGTCAGCTTCGTTCATTATAATTCTCCCACTTCTCCAGCCTTTGTCTTGGTAAACCTCCGTAGTGTAACGTTGTTCAGGAAAGACCTCCCTCCTGAGGCACTGTCTGACCCGCTGGCAGCCCTCCACTGTACGTCTGACGGTGTCTTGGCTTCCAGGCAGAGAGCTGAAAGCACAACAAAGGATTTTTATTTCCCTCTCTGACCATAACCATATTTGTACCTCACCGCACTCGCACCACTAATGGTCAGCAACTGAGAAAGGCCATGCAGCTGCACACTTGATCGCACAGCCATATCTGATATTACGGTCGGAGAACTAGTGCAGCAAGACACGTTTTTACACCACACTACTGCGTTGCTCAATGATTGTTTAGGTGTTAAAGAGACACAAATCAATAGCTGTAATCTCTAAGTGCTAAACAATTTGTTCCTCAGGCAACAGACGTTCTCATTTGTTTGTTGCTGAGGTAAAGGGGAGCCAATAGAGGAGGCAAAGTCCATTAATAGGGCCTGGTTTGTATTAGCAGCAAACCTGGCCAGCAGTAAATCAACGTATTCCATGGAGTTATACTGGACAGACCCCAAAGATCTGTTGCATTGTAGTTTTTACCTTTCTTTTCTTGAAGCCGTGTGTTCAGAAAATGGACTGGGTACTTGCTGTACTCTCATGGAAACCTCCCCTTTCTCTGCATTTGCATTCCTTACATTCTCTGTGTGATACTGTGGTAGTGTATTTTGAAAGGTGGGAGGTGTCACTTCAAGTCACACATGATATAGTGGGATGCTGACATGCTTCTGTAATGAAATGCATATTTAACTTGATATTAAACATTTCCATTTCGCTGGGCCAAGGCAATTAAAAAAACACATATTAGCCATATAAATTCCAACCTAAATTGAGGAAAGTTGTTACTCCAATGTACTTTCTGTTCCCACAAAAGTAGTCTTCAAAACCTCAGCTTTTAATGCCGTTAGTGCAGTTAATGCTAGAATTGCTGGGAAACGGCAGCTCGTGACTGAAAGGAAGGCATTTCTCTAGAATCTGCCAGGAAGTGCTTCCTGACACAACAAAGCGAAGGTCAGCCTGAGTGTGGCGATGCCTCTGCTTCAGTCTTGTTTAACCTTTCAAGTCTATACAGCTCATTCACTTTAGGCACCGAGAGCATTCAAGCAAAGCTAAATCAAACTTCAAGATATATTGCTCATCCTCTTCTATAATGCAACCTAAGTTTACAGCAGCAAATCTGAAGTTATGCCTTGAATATATGAGCAGGTTTAGAGTCAGTCCTCAGAATGGAGCGGTTCTTAAGACCGTGATAACAAAAGCAATAAGAAGCAGATCATCTTGCCACATTCTGCTGGCTTGCTGTGAGGTTACTCAGTTCCTCCAGCCTCTTTCCACCTTAAGTTCCCTTTTTTCCCTCTCCAGTGTGATTTTGACTGTGATTTAGTTGGGCCACGTGGAAAAACTGCAGTACCTTGGGATCAGTATCGCTTTGCTACCATGTAAGTCTCTAGAAGAGAAAGAGTTGTGTGTGTGTGTGTGTGTGTGTGTGTTGTCTCAGTGTGGCCACCACTACTGCAGTGATAAATAAACCACTCGTCTTTAGACTGGGCTGACGTCTCTGTCAAACACAGCAACCTGACCTCACGGCAGCCGAGACAAAACGTCCACTGGACCGTCTTTCAAAGGGCATAGTGTTTGTCCAGAGGTTAGATGTCAGATGGGATTGACTTCCATCTCACACTATCCACCTCCATTTGAATTCAGCTTTTGCTCCTCAATTATTTTTGTAACTGCTTCTTTTATGGTGACACTAAACTTCACTAATGTCAGGCCTTTACAGCCGTGGCTGGATGAAGCAGTCCTCTGTTGAATTTTGCTCATCTTGATGAAAGTTTTACAGAGCAGCAAATAATTTAGAATGCAGTCAAGCAACTGAATGCGAGACAAGTGTGTGAGCCAGTTCACTTCTGAAAGGCACATCTGTACCGCAGCTGGAGGTAGGTTATTGGAGCACTAGTGTGTGAGGCACCGGCAGGGGTGTGTGTGCGTGTGTGCGTGTGTGTCAGTGTGTGAGAGACCGACCACTCACCGAAGGGTCAAGCAATCCAAGCCTATTTTCTTTTCAAATGCGTTGTCCCTCCTCCTCCATATCTCTACATCTGGTTGATGTCAAAACACCTCACTCCATTAGAAAAGCCAAGTTTGATGCCCAGAGAGTTGTTTGTCTTTCTATGAAATAGACTTTTTTTTTTAAAGGATTCTGCCATTAGCAGAAGAGCTTATATAAATATAATATATAAATATAAATGAGGTGTCTTCATAATGTGTTTTTATAATATGAGCCTGCACACAAGCCAGTTAGGGCATCAAGCGTCAAAAAAGGGACATCAAGAAGCTGAGATAGTAAAAAAATATATTTGACATGGCACAAAAAATTAAAAGTGAAAACAAATAATTGTATTTGAAGAAGCCCTGTGCAGCTTGCTTGTCTTTACTTTTCAGTTTTTGCACGTCAAATTAAAAGAGCCCTTTTTTACTATCTCAGCTCCTTAATGTGTTTAGTTTGAGGCTTGATGCCCTAACTGCCTGGTGTGCTGGCTCCTTTTCCCGTCTCAATTTTGATGGTGTTTTTGAACTATGCTTTTGAGGCAGAGCCAAAGTAATCACTAGGGCTGTAGTCAACACGGCACAGTATATCAAACATTTTTGTTCACAGTTTTACAATATGAACATTTCCCTGTGTGCTACTTGGCTCAGTAAGATACAATGCCTACAAAACCTTGCTAATCTGAACCCAACAAATGGAGACCAGTGAAATATTTGGATGACAGAAATAAATGTGCAAGTCATTTTCACAATATAAAATGTGTGCATACATGAAAAGTGTGCATGCATGTTCCAAAATGCATGTCTAATTTTTAATTTTGTAGGGTATAATGTATATTGTATTTTGACCTAGTGGCATATTTTGTGTGGTATGTTGTGCATATTTCTGGCATATTGTCTGTCCGTGCTGTTGACTGATCAATTTGGATTTTGACTGAATAAACTCCTAGTAGGATTTGGTGTTGAGGGACGGAGGGAAGGGGGTCACAGAGGTGGGTGGGGATGTCAGTACCAGGCACCAGTGTTTGGTTTCAGGGAGAAGTAACCTGCTCAGGAATGTCTCACTCCTACACTGTGGCATTATCAATCGTCATTACAGACACTACTTCACATGAACAAGAGATGGGCCCTGATCTGCTGGCTTTTCTCTGGAGGTTGTGGTCAGAAAATTCTTTATGGATGATCTGCTAGTCATTGATGCAAATGAAATGGAAACTTTCTCAGCTCAGCCCGGCATTTTAAAGGGTCTGGTTTTGTCTGAAGAATGAACAGGGCTTACGTGGCACAACGTTTCAATATCATTTTGTGCCTCATGTCCAGCACAAGATTTCATTAGTGTTTGTTTCAAAGTGAACAAGCTATACTTGCTGATTTGATTTTTGCATAAGTAAATTTACCACAAACTCTGAATCACATGTTGACTATTAATATTCCATGTTTTCTATTGAATGGGAATACTCATGAAACGTATTATACACCGTCATTTGATGTGACGTTAATCACAAGACAGCAGAGAGGAGAACAGGACAAACTGGATGGGAAATAATTTGTTAACATATACTCCTGTAATCTGTTTTATCTTAAAACCTCCTCATTCTACTCTCATCTACTGTTGTTCAATTGTTGAGAAGTACAGTAGAGCAGAACAGTGGTGTTGCTCTATTCATGCTATTGGTTGGTTTCAGCTATCACGGGGAGAGAGAACATATTTGGATTCTCAAAAAATAATAAAAATCTGCTTTTGGAAAATGGACAAGGTTTAGGTTTCTCCCACAGGGTGAAACAGGCAGCTGACCAAATACAGCTTCCACCTTGGTGTGAGTGAGGGATGGTTTTCCATCATACTATGAAAAACCTGTGGCACTCCTCCACCCTCAATCCCCATGGGAACTGTACAATTTAACTGGCAAGCAAGTTGCCTTATGTTCAAATCTGCAATATGTTTGGGTACGTTCATTGAACAATGGGTCTGTTTAGTGTTGCTTTAAAGGACATTAACTCAATTCAATACAGGTCAGCGGTCAGCTCAGTAATGCTGGGATTGTTTCATGTGTGCATATACGTAACCGGGATGCAATTCAAAGCAATCTCAATGATATGTTTATGGGGTAGTGCAAATACATGGCAGTGTGAGCATGGCTATATTTTGGAAGAAACCTTCTCCACTGTTGCCCTATGAGTTTATAATTGAAACATGAGCACTTAAAGCCCCCTGTGTTAACAGCTCTGAGGCCAGTGGTTTAATTACGCTCTTAATGCCCATTTGTTACCCTGCTGGGTGTGACACTGTGACCCTAGAGAGGGAGGAAATGAAGCAACCCCTGCAGTATTTCACCCAAGTCCCTGCCCCCCTACCATGGGACTTGCTTTTCTGAACAAGTAGAGCCTCTGTTAGTATGTTGTTAGTTTGTTTGAGGCTCTTTTTTTTTCTTTTCTGAAGACCATGTGTGCAGGGCATTGAGCCACTTTTGCTATCTCAAACACTTTTTTCAAACCGGATCTTATTTGAGGTGATCAATTTTATGTAAAGGAGAAGCATGTGATAACTGTTTGAATTCAGCGGTCAGAGGGATACGGTCCAGCTTTGTTATGGAAGTTTGAGATGTCATGCATGCCAGTACTACGGGGCCTGAGACCCCTGGGAGAATAGTGCCATTATTCCAGATAGGAGCCCACCCTCAGCACCCGTGACTGCCTTGCCGCCGGAAATAAGGCCTGGGTAATAGGTTGGGGCAGCAGTCCCAGAATTCACTTTGCTGTTTTGTCTCAGACAGCCAGTTTCTGGACACACATTGACGCCAAGACTAATTTGTTTCAGTAGACATTTAAAAAGGAAGAATGAAAGCTTGCACAATAACATGATTAGCGATAACACAATTATCATTTGTCCAATTGGGAATGGAAAAACACGCAGGCTGGCTTTGTGATTTCAGGCTGATGCTTGCACAGCAGCAAAATAACACCCTGAAGGGTGAAGGGCCATAGGGATTGTAAACTACTAACTTAGACTTGCATCTAGAGTCATGGGCGTCACTCATGAGAAAAATGAAAGATCATGAGAGGTCTATACAGTTACATGCTTCACATGTTTTATATTTACAGAAATTCATGAATTCCTTCCCATCAAGTTTCACTATCAGTACCACTATTTGACTTTGAGAATAGATTGATTCTGTGTGAAAACGACCTGATTAAGCTTGTGAAGGGATGATGTCATCATTGGGATGTTTGGGTGGTCTCTACAATGATTACATTTTCAGAAAGCTCTATCATTTCATAACTGCCTAGGATTGGTATAGGCCTTTATGCACCTCCCTTCTCCTCTCCTTCTCTTAACACTCCTTTTCTCTTTCAGATTAATTGAGGAGAGGATGATGTCTGACGCCAGCGAGATGTTGGCAGCGGCCTTGGAGCAAATGGATGGGATCATAGCAGGTAACCACAGTGCGCACTTGGACATTTAAGACTCTGCCATAGCACGTCTTTTAAGTGGCATACTATGGGGTCGAGTCACATCTGGAAACCATTGAATTGGAATACTAGGTCCAGTGGATGGTAAACACAATGTGTCCTACACATTCCACTTCTACCTGCAGTTTAATGTAGTCCTCTTGAATATACATAAGAGTATGGAATAATACTCAAATTGTGCTGCTAGATCACTGGCCTATTCTGCCTCCACTGCATTCCTCTGAAAAATGTTTTCCATTGTCGGAAACTAATGATTATTCAAGCTCTGTGACGTCGGGATACAAATGCTGCTTGGGAACTTTTGGCCACACTCTGTATACTTGCACTGTTGCAGATGAGCAGAACAGGCTGTAGTTTCAGAGTCCCCACTTTTCCACTGATGTGTGTAATTATAGCACTGACCTTTCCAATAGGAGAGAGATGGCTGATCACATGACATCCCCCAGTCCCCCCTGTTACCGCAGAAACCACAGCCTTCATCAAGCCCCCCTCCCATCGCTACTGTTGGGAAGCCATGATTGTTTGGATATGTATTTATTTAGCTCCCTCTTTGTTACTGTTGGACATCACATCTTCATGAATGCTGACATTTAAGATAGCTGGCAGATGGTGTCTAGCAGATTATAACAAATGGTGGGAACATCATGCACTTGAGTTCAGTAAACATGCTTATTATGCATTTGCTTCCAATGCTGAGCAAATATGGTTTCAAGAGATACATTAGGGAATTGTCATTATTTGCTTGTAGGATGACATTTTTTGAGTCAAGCTGCCATCAGTATCATGTGTTTAAATATTTTCACCCATCTAATAAAATCCTCGTAAACATGTGCTCGCCAAGTGTGTGAATGTGTGTTTGTGTTTGTGCAGGGGTGGAAAGTGTACCAAAGAGTACCAAAATATAGTAGTAGTGCTGTTATTTTGTAAAAGTAGTTAGTAAAAGTAAAAAGTAGTGTTACTGAGTTACTTGAAAAACGGAATGTTCATACATACAAGAACCTATTTAGAATGCAATGCAATGAGGATGAAAGGACCTAGATTTCTAAATAGGTTCTTTTAATTAAAAATCTTTATTAAATAAAGTGCATAAACAAAGTACAGCATGAATCAGACATGTCAATGGTGGTTTTTGTGCAGACATGCTGTTTTTTCTTCTCTAACATACTCAGACAGTGTTTTCAGAACTGTAAATCTCAACTAGCCAAGGCCATGAGTTTGGATCTGTTGAAATTCACTGACTTTCCCTTTACCTTGTTTCCCTCACTCATAACTCAAATTGGGCAGCTTCTGGTGTGACACGTACAGATTGCCTACAAAATGTGTACTCTATATTGGATGTGATATAAAATATAGCAAAGTAATAACACTTAAGTCAAAACATACTTAAAGTAAAACTACAATTACTGTTTACTAATTAATTAATACTCCAAAAAGTACCAGTAGACAAAAACGAGTAATTGTAATCCATTCTTTTCACCCTTCTGCCCCCAGGCTCCAAGGCCATGGACTACTCCAATGGGCTGTTTGACTGCCAGTCACCCACTTCACCCTTCCTGGGTGGCCTGCGGGCGCTGCACCTACTGGAGGACCTGCGGGCGGCACTGGAGCTGATGGACACTGAGGAGAGGGACAACCTGCGATGCCAAATCCCAGACTCCACTGCAGAGGGACTAGCAGAGTGGCTGCAGGGACAAATGGTAGGAGGATCCATCTGAATTGATAGATGATAATGATAAGTTACACTACGGAGATGGTGGGGGGAAAGAAATATTTCCGCAGAAGGTTCAACTATCTTTGTTGAGTCCAGCTTTGTCTGGACGGGCACTCGCTAGCTGCTGTTGAGTAGAATGTCTTGTATTTCGCTCTTTAATTTTGATTCGTCACTCCATGTAATTTCGGCAAGAAGAGTGGATGGGTCGCTCTTCTCTGTTGCAGCCCCAATTTGTGATTTAGACTGATAAGACGGTGTATTTATACATAGAACTTGCCTCGTGCAACTTTAAGACCCAGTTGCTCTGGTATGTATCAGTTATGTTGTGATCTGCTTTGCATCTGTTGATCCTGCTGTATTCCCTATACCTTGACTCTGTTTATTGTACGAGTGCTGTTATGACATGCTTTGTGAATGATGGAGTTTCTATAGGAGTCCTGCTGAAATAGTTTCCATCTTCCAAGCTAACGTTGACTCAGACTGAGAAGGCTCATGTTTTTTCTTCCCCCACAGCTCTGTCTTTCCATGTGTGAAATTTGAGACAGGAGTTTGCTTTTGATTCAATTTCCTAATCACTTGCATGTGAGAATACTATTGACCCTCACATGTTTCTCTTACAGCCTAAATCACATACATGTACTTCTCTTCTTCCTCAAGGGAAAACCATGTGAGTTCATTGTTGGGGAGGATATACACAAGTAGTATGCACCCATTAGAAAATATATCTGGCTGGAGGCTGGTGTGTATTTTCTTTTGAAGTCTTCAGCCTGACCAGCAGCTCAACATGACAGTCAAAGGCCTTCCCCTTCCTTTTATCAGCTCTTATCTCAAAAGAAATGACAGGTGAAAGCCATAGACACAAGAAATGCAACTATTTGTTCTGACAAAGTCTTGCTTATCATTTCAGACCAATGGCCATGGTTCAGTTGGTGCAGATGCAGTCTACCAAGAACGTCTTTCACGACTGGAGAGTGACAAGGAGTGTCTTGTTCTTCAGGTGTGTGAGCAAAAATCCCCGTTGCAGTCATGAGCAAGTTTAAACAATCGCACCCAAATAGGAAATGTAAAGCTGCACTTGTAGCATTGTGCATGGTTGCTCTTGAGTGATTTTCTGGTATGATTAATAATGATGTCTCATTATCCTCCAGGTAAGTGTTTTAACAGACCAGGTGGAGGTGCAAGGCGAAAAGATACGGGACCTAGACACATGCCTTGAGGAACATCGGGAGAAACTAAATGCTACTGAAGAGCTGCTTCAACAGGTGAGGCCCCTAAAAAGTATGTCACAGTTTCTGCAGAAATAAAATGAATGGGAATCAACACACGATTTTCCCATCCTATCTGAAAACTGCTATCCCTTGTAATATTTTTGTGCGGCTTTACCAAGTGTGCATCTTGTTCCATAGGAGTTGTTGAACAGGACAGCCCTGGAGACCCAGAAGCTGGAGCTGATGACCGAGGTGTCTAGTCTGAAGCTGAAGCTGACTGCTGTGGAGAGAGATCACAGGGCTAGTGAGGTAGACCCACGTCATAAAAACACACACCATCTCACCTATGGAATATTTCAGAATAGTTCAAAGGTAGTTTAATATTTCAATGGCACCTCTACCCTTTTTTGTCATGGGTGAATCTTGGCAGCCATCCAGTCATTGTTTATAAGTCGCTGGATCTGGCCAGAGGTCTGGCTCACTCGGTTGGAGTACCCAGAGATTTGTCATGTGGTGCTGGGTGAACTTCTTCAGCAGTTACAGACAGGACTAAACGCCCCCTTTGCTCCAGCAGCTGTTTCCTGCTATAAACCTAACCCACCCCCCTCCTCTCTCCCGTCTGAGGGGCTAGGAGGCTGTGAGAGTTATAGTTTCCATATACCCTGTCCACTAGCCTGGACAGGGTATATGCACCTATTTATTTTTGTGTCCATTTATGCTCCATTTAGCTATAAATCATGCCCTGCTGAGTACAGCAATGCTGATGTACTATGGTTATTATATTTGTTTAAAAATGAACAGGTTGAGAATCATATGAAATTACCCCTAAATGACTATACACATTCCATTGAATGTCTCTGTTTAGATAATGATAATTGCTCCACGGTGCAGGGCTCATCACTATTGCTGATTGGGTTAAAAGCAGTTGTACAGTAATTGACCATGACGCTTCCCTTTAGTCTAGGATTTGTCTCCATGTGTGGAGTGGGCTGCTCAATTTCTCTCCTGAGGGACATTTGTCTGAAAATAATGTCTGGTGCCTTTGGGAGGAATTATCCCCCTGTTTAAAAATAAATAAAATAAAAAAAAAATCTCTCCCACACACTCACCATTAAACTCCCCAGTCAGAGTTTAATGGGTAAAGGGAGTTCCTTTTTCCTCCCTAGGGCCTGTACCAGGAAGTAATGGACCTGCGGTTCAGGGTGACTGATATAGAGAATGAAAGACTGCAGTATGAGAAGAAGCTCAAAGCCACCAAAGTGAGTGTGTAGTCCACTGCTGAAGGTCATCCAGTTAGCACAGGCTTCAAGGTGTCCATTTTTTCCACATCTGACTACATGACAGGTCTAAAGGGATTTTGCCCTCTGAAATGCATCATTACATGTACAGGGCATTTTTGGTTATGTTTGCCTTGTGATTACCCCTGTGGCTGTTTCTCTACTCATCCTCCCCTTCCCCCCTTTTCATCTGTTTCTGCTCCACCTTCTCCCTCTCCTCTGATTTTAACATCTTTCCACAACATGCTAACCTGTCAAGCCTCCAAAGTGGAACACTGACCGGTTCACTGGAGATGAGGTGAAGGAGGTTTAATCTCCAGCCTGTTCTCTGCTCCTCTCTGGCCCTTAAGATCCTCTAAACCTGCTCTTTCTCCACTGCTTTCCTGACTTTCACCACCTTTCCTGTAAGTGCTTTCACCAGCTTACCGGTTGCAGGATTTGTACCGGTTTCACATCCTCTGTTAGCTTTCTTATATTAATGCACTTGTGTGTAGATTGATACAGTATATTTACTGTACTGTTTGCTCAGTGCACTCCAGAAAATAATGTTTTTACAGTGCAATTACATACAATAATTGCTCCCTTTTTAAGGTACAAGTCCTCCGATCATATAGTTACACATTGCCGTCTTGTTGATCTCCTTGATTTAAAGGAATAGTCTTTGTTTTTGACAAATACGTTATTTTAGCAGCTTTGTATTGTATGACAGTTTGACTCATGTGTGCCCAGTATTTATTCAGTTTGCTGTGGTGCATGCTAACGATTTCACATGCTATGTTGGTTTAGTGGATGATAAGAGCTAGCTTTGAATCATCTTAGAAGAACAGCAATGCATTAAGTACTGAACACAGAGGTGAAACTGCTACCAACCTTGTTGTAAATGGTAAATGGTAAATGGACTGCATTTATATTGTTGTTGCACACTTGTAAGTTGACCAAAGAGCTCATTGCTCAAAAGTTGGCAGTATTACCTCAAGTAAAACCAGATTCTTGTTTCCATCTGTTTACCCAAGGCTGATTTACAAGTACTGGGGTGAAAGTGGTGACTTGCTGTCTTCTCTCCCCCAACAGGAAGAACTTCAGCTTCTGCAGGAGCAGCTGGAGGAGAGAGAGGTGGAGCTGAGGAGACTGAAGGACGAGACCAGACTCAGGGTGGAGAACCACGACAGAGCCGACGGAGGAGAGAGAGGTGGGAGCTATTTTAATAGTTCAGTTCTAATATTACAGCAGGGTTTATGAGGATTAGACCAAAAGAGATTTCACTTTCCAACAACCGGTAGATTTCCCCCTCGAGCGTCCTTCCTGAAGTAATTATGGGTACCTTGCCTTCATCAGGATTTAAGAAATGGAATTTCTCCATAAATGATTTTTGCAGTCTACATTTACATTTCACCAACATAGTCAAAACTATAATGAGGTCAATATGGGGGCCTCTTTGTACTTTCCTCCTCTCAGCCCCTTATCTGTCTGCAAGCTCATACCAAACATGTTTGAGCTGGATCTCCCACTCCTCCCACCCACTGCTGACTTCTTCTTATCAACTCTTTTGGTAGAGGCATGCCATTTATTCACTCGTACTGCTCTGCTTGTAAACATGTGACATACAGTATACCATAAGGTAGCTAATTGTTTTCTCTTCCACTCACTGTATAGGTTCTAGTTGTTTGTTTAACCACTCATGTAGCCTGGCACATCAAATCTGTGCAAGCATACTCAAGCTACGCCTCCACTGGGTCAGGCATTGGCTTGTTATAAAAGAACCAGACTGTGGGGCTCTTGTACTGTGATACTTTATTTATTCCAGTAGGGAAATTCTCTTTTTGCTCGCTTTCCTCCAGGGAGGTCAGAGGTCAGGGTCAGCTACAGACCAGCACCGCTGGAGCTGGTAGGGATTCAGTGTCTTGCTCTAGGACACTTCAGCAGGGTGGAGGCTTGAACCTGGGTTATGAAGTTGAAGGACGGTTTCTCTAACCACTAGGCCACCCTGTCTCATATACCACAATAAACTCCTGACAAAATAAGCACAGGGAAGAATGTGTTTCTATAATGACAAGCTCTACCCGTGTAAACAAACGTCTTGTGTATTGAGGCTTGACTTGAAGATAAGTCTTGTTAGTATTAAGTTGTTACAATACCAAGCTGTCAGTGCACGTAGTGTTTGGGGAAAATAGACACATAAGGACTTGTGTCGAGCTGGTAGTGACACACATAGAAAGTCTCAATTTTTGATACTTTGTTGTGATCATTTAGCCATGAGTTAATCGCAGCATGGAGACAAGAGCCCCACTCACCACCACGGTTTCTGCTGGCTGGTTCTCTCCCAGTGGGAGTTGACGCTTGCTAAGCCTCCCACAGGTCTGAAGAGTCTGGTTGTTTTTTCAGATGCAGAAATGTTGAAGATGAAGAGGGCATTGGAGTCGCTGATGTCAGCCAATGATGAGAAGGTACGGTGTACTGTGACACCACAGTCATAAGTAGCAGCTCAACAGCCACTTTGATATGCTAAAAGCATTCGCCGTGGGAACTTTCTGCATGTTGACTTTCATTTAAAATGCAATATACAATCCTTTATCTACAGGAGCAAAGGATAGAGGAGCTTCAGGAGTCTCTCACAAAGTACAAGAAAATGCAGGAGCAGATGAAAGGTGAGACCATCAAAGATCATATGCATATACACCACCCATAATTTACAAATGTACTAACACAGATTATCATTATATCAATATCTAATCAAAGTCTGTGGACTTAAAACTGCACTAGGCAACTTGGTATGTTGGCGGCCCCAAATGACAGTGAGAAAATTAGAAAAACGTAAAAAACCCAGAAATCGTAAGGTGTCATTTAGGCTGATTAGTCTGTATCTTTACATAGAAATCTTGCGTAGTGCAGCTTTAAGTGCTTTAGATCTTTGGCACAATAGGATCCAGCAAACTGATAATTGTGCATCAAAGTGATTGATGTAGTGATAAATAAAAAGGTGGGTAAGCTGACCTCCAGTTGGTGATCATCATAAAGCAAACATCCACCAATGTTATTCAATGTTATTTTCAGAATACCGTTAATTTATGATTTTTGTTCCCTTAAAAGAACCCATCTGCATGTAACCTTGATTGATACTACTTAGTATGATGTATACTTTGAATTGATGTCGTAACGATTTATGTCAGCCTAAAAAGGGGGGTAAACTCCATTCCGCAAATAAAGAAGTGGATCAACTGAGCTTGGTGGGTTTACCCTCCAGCACATTGCTGATCATAGTCATAACTGTCCCCTCTCAGAGAAGCTAAACGAAGATGACTATGACGATATCCCAGATGATCCCTCGGTTCCTGTTGCCATGGAGTTGGAGAGGGTCATCCTAGCGTTGGAGGGGGAGACAGGAAGGAGCTCTGGCGAGGTAAACACCGCCTCTGTCAAAACAGTTCACACACAGGATGGACCCCTGGCTCTAGACTTCCTTAGAATAACCTAATTTTGTCCTCCCACTCCGAAACGGCTGTTCCCAGGAATTCAGAGGCCCTGTTTTGGTTATTAGTTCAGCAGAAAGAGATATCTATTGAAATGTTCTGCTGTGTTTCGCAGTTTAGAAAGCTCCAAGTTCATGCTTTTCTCTTGTCCCAGTCTATTCCATGTATAGCAGTGCTGTCAGAAATGAATGAGCTGGACCGGGAAAGACAGTTACAAGCACATGCAGCAGAAAGGTAACACTTGGTCATCCAACTTTCCCATCTACTTATTGTTCCTACAAACACTTCTGTTTCTGCTTTATTTATTTAGTCCCAAGGGTGAAATTAAGGAATTACAATTACTCTTGTCACTGTAATTGAGTAGCCTTTTTGTGTACTTTTTTGAGTATTTTTTGAAGTTAGTAATTAAACTTTTACTTAAGTATGTTTTACTGAAGTATTTTACTTTGCTACATTTTAAGTCACATCTGTCTCCATAAACGTTGCATCAGAATTTGGCCAAATGTTAATTGTTCAATTGTGGAGCCATTAGCTGCTAAAGGTCAGTCAGCAGAGAAGAGAAGAGTATTCTGAATTTACTTTTACTTTACTTACTTTTGTCAACATTTACTGAGTACATTTTTAATGAGCTACCTTACTTAAGTAGATTTTTACACCAGTAATCGTACTTCTATTTTAGAAACATTTCAGCAGTACTTCTACTTGAGTAGGGTCTTTTGGTTCTCTTTCCACCCCTGTTTAGTCCTCAACTAAGGCTTGAGTAACTGTCCTTGTCATTACAGTTCCCGAGATGTCCCACACCCGGACAGCTCAGGCCACATAACCAGCAGCATTGACCAGGTAAGAGCAGCCTTTCTCTGATCTGGGCTGGTTATACTGGCTCTAGGCCTAGTGGGCAAACTGGAGAGACCCAAGATTACAGAAAAAATTACATGAGGCTGATATAATCATATTAATTCCAGTAGTTTGAACACTGAAAGCCAGGGTCTTTATTTTTTGCCCCTTTGACCTCAAAATGTGGGTAAGTTATGAGAGGTATGGTGCAAAAGACACACACACACACACACACACTGTGTACACACACACTGTACACACACACGGTCCAGTCATGCAGAAGGCATGTCATCCTGCTGTGCTACGCTGAGTTGTTGAACCCCTCCACCCAAGTGAGTGGATTCTCCTGCTTATGAATGAATGACTGTCAGAGTTGATCAGCTTCCTGAATCAATGTTCATGTAATCACAGGACATATAAGCAGGGGACTCCGATAGTGGTGTTGTGACACCTGGTGGCTGAATGATGCAACTACAATCTTTGTCTTTTATTTTCTGAATTTCCAGGTAAAATGATTTTTCTTTTGCCATACGCTGACTGCCGTATTTTAATCTGTCTTTCCTCACAGACCAAAAATAAAGCGGGACCCGGTTCTTCCTCCCCCACTAAACCAAGCACCGCAGGTGACGAGAGTTTTGGTACCAAGAAGACTCGTTCTTCCTTTGGCCGTGGCTTCTTCAAGATGCGTGGAGGCAAGCGCACAGCCAGCACCCCAAACCTGGGTGAGCCTCAGCCTCAAGTAGACAGTGAAGGACAGATAGAGCTCCTTCAAATCAGCATGGATGCCCTCTGTGGGTCATTATTGACCTACATACAACAGGGTTCCCCACTGGTCATTGAATTTCTGGAGTATCGTGAAATCTTGAGAGGTGTATTCCAGACTGGGGAAGTCAGGGAATTTGATAAATTCTCTGGGGAATTCAGGGAATTTTACAAATGGGTCACTTTACAGGAATTTACCAGAATGTATTTTCCAACTTGTTTCACATATTCATGGCATTAGATGGTTTTCACCCCAACTGTGGTGGAAACTAGACCGTTCACCTCTTTAGAAAAACAACATTAACAAACCAGGAAGGAAGAACATTTTGGGGTCATGGAAGCTATGGAAAGTCATGGAAAAGTCATGAAACTTTCCATCATGGCCATGTTGGGAACCCTGATATAAAAGGGGCGTTCTTGCATATGCTCACTTAAATACTGAAAAATGAATGAATGATAAATGGATTATGTTACGTTTGTCACGCATGTTACATATTTGTTTGTCTCTTGTTGTCACACCGTTTTGATATGTGTGTGTTCTGTTCTGTTCTGTTCTGTTCTGTTCTGTTCTGCTGCTTCTCATATTTCTACCATGGGTCTGTAAATTGTGAAGATCGCAGCCGGAGTGCCAGTGCACCTACGTTAGGTACAGTAGAGCAGAATGGCCTTGTGGGTCGGCCGGGCCTGCAGTATGGCTGCTCTGGATGATACAGCTGGATGTGTGTAGGGATACCACTGACACTGCAATGTGACCATCTGTCTGGTCAGATGGTAAATGATTGCATTGTTGTGGTTCAAGCACCCCCCCCACACACACTTTTTCTCTAATACTCAGCCCATTGAAAAGTTGTTTTTTCATGGAAAGGAGTGTTTCTCTAGTGTTTCTTGTGTCTTGCTATGGTGTGAGGTGTTTTCTGACAACGGTCTCACTAAATCATATCCAGTTGTCCCTTATCCATGATGTGACACCATCTGCAATGAAGCCGCTTTAATCATTCTTACCAGTGAAGTTGTGGAGCATTTATCATTTGCTGTCTCCCAAGTCTATATGTTGTCTGTCGTACTAGGCAACTAGTCCTTTGCATGTGTGGACAGTTTGATAACCTTGGATTCTAGTGGCGCTTGTTTAGTAGGAAATGTAGTGTTGTTGTTGTTGGAGGCTGTCAGAGTCGCAGTCCTTGAGTGTCGAGCTGGGGGGAAATCTGAGCAGTTTTCAGTGGTGGTGGGTTGTGCAAAGTTATTCCAATGCGTGTTTTCTATCATGTTAATGGATATATATTTACAGCTGAGACAGAACGTAAAGGCACAGAGCACTTGGACTTGGCCAGTGTTCCTGCATGTAAATCCCAGGATGAAGCTCTCCTGCCATCCTCGCCAGCAACCAAAAAGAAGTCCAAAGGCTTCAAGAAATTCTTTGGCAGGTAACACTCAGCGTCTCCTCGAGGTCTTTTATGTCAGAGTGCGTCAATGCTGTTGGCAGTAACATGAGTAGAGCATTTTTGGTATTTTATTACGATGATATTCCCTTTTGCAGGCTAAAGAGGAGTCATTCTACCTCCTTCAACCTTGATGAGGCATCAGAGATGGAGTTCAGGAGGGGAGGAGTCCGAGCCACAGCTGGCCCTCGCCTCGGCTGGTCACGTGACTTAAAACATGCCACCAAGTAGGTGTCACTCAAAGACACAATGTTCCTGCTCAATCATTTTCATAAATTGAAGACAAGACATAACCCATAATACAATTAAAAAAATTATAATGACAGGACAAAAAATTTCAAAGGAGACAAGAACCAAATTAAGGCTAGTGAGTAAAGCTAGACTAGACAATTTTTATTGAGGTATTACCAACTGATTTACTGCGACTGGTGTTCTTTCTCCCTCTGTCACCGTCAGTGCTGTTGATGATCCTTTCTCCCGATGGGGTAAGGATCAGGTGTGTGCCTGGCTGCAGCAGCAGGGCCTGGGTCTGTATCTTGCCCAAGGCCAGAGCTGGATCCACTCAGGACAAACACTACTGCAGGCTTCACAACATGATCTGGAGAAGGTATGGATGCCATCAGCAGAAGACAGCTGGAACGGTTTGGATCTGGAGTTTTTAGGGTGTGATCACACCTACAGTTTGTTTTCTTTGGTCCAGACCATAGTGGAAACGTTTGTTGTTGTTGTTGTTGTTTTGTTTTTATTGGTTTGTTTATGTACACAGTGCCCAATTACAAGCAAACCAGGGCTTCTAAACACAAAAGTCACATGGACTCATGGACAAATAGCTCATTTATTGGACAGAGCCTGTCATCCCGCGAGGTTAGAGATTTTGGCAGCTAGGGGAGTCAAAACAAATCTGCTCATTCCAGTCCCTGTAACTTTAGCTAAGCTTGATGGATTTGTCTGCGCTCTTTGCCATAATTTCCCTTCTCTGGAGTTCATACCAGTTAAGAACACATGACGAAATAGCTGAATATGAGCGTCTGTCCAGACGGTTTGCCCTCGGGTCATTTTGTTATGCTAGGCTTTCCAAGCATGAGGAACTGCTCGCTATCAGATTTCAACATCCGTCTCCTTATACCCATAAACCCTTGCATTTTGGGGTCGTATCCTGTAGTTGGTTCAGATTCCATTCTCACTCCTAATGAACCGCACCGCAGTTCTCTTTGAAGAGGACTGAGACCTGCATTTTCAGGTGTGTCTGTGTCACCCGAGCTCAAATGGCATTATTCTCACCTGGTCAAATGAATTGAACTTAAAGCTGGTGCACACTAGAGGTTTTTCAAATCTTAACCGATTCTAAAAATGTGGGAGACCACAGACATAACGACAGATTTAACCGATTTTTTTCTATTTTAATCGTAAGACGCACACACCAGACAATTCAGTCAAGACGCAGGACCACACACTTGGCGTTTATACAAACGATTTAATAGTGGAGATTACAGGGACTTGGGATCTCGCAGAAACTCGCATGATCAAACGTGACTTCAGAGCAAAACAAACGACCGTCGTCGTCAGCTGGTTGCACTTGTGTGTGCAATGTTTTGCACTGAGAAACAAGCGGGGGGGGGGGGCTGTCTGACATGACTGGGCCCGAGGACAAAGAAGTATAAATAAAGCATAACATTACCCTTTTCTCTCCGGTCTCCTTTCAAATCCTACAGCCGACAGACATTCAAGACGATCATTTCCGGTAATGGCGCGTGTTACTGGAAATGATC
>OMLI01008234.1:0-10582 GCA_900302605.1 Rondeletia loricata
GCAGAGAAAGAGAGCAGGCTACTAAGATACAGGGGGAGCCTACCGATGAGAGCCTTAAAAACAAAAACAAGAAAATGAAATTGCCTCCGTGCATAAAGAGAGGACCAGTCCACCAATTGATAAAGGCTACAGTGGTGTGTAAGTGCCTTAGCATTTGTAATAAACCGCAAGGAAGCATGATACACAGGATCCAGCCTCTTTAACACTGAAGAGGCTGCGTGCATATATAAGATGTCGCCATAATCAAGCTTTGAAAGAAAGGTAGCCTGCACCAATTTCTTTCTTGCTTCAAAGGGGAAGCAGGCTTTGTTCCGAAAATAAAAACCCAGCATTGGTTTAAGTTTCTTAATTAGATTGTCCACATGAACATTATAAGACAGCTTGTCATCTAACCAAATACCCAGGTATTTGTAAGACGAGACTTTCTCTATGGGTTTACCCATAGAAGTCTGGATCAATACCTCTGGTTGGGTGCGAGCTCTGGAAAATATCATAAATTTAGTTTTTTGCACATTCAGGACCAATTAAGGCGTGACCGTCGGCAGCAACAATCGAATCAGGACCATTAGGCTCAACTCAAATTAAGGCATGCCTGTTATGCACTAGAGGCGAATAGAAGACGGAAAAAAATCAGAGACAGCCTCCTCAATCCCAGGACATATGCAATTCCCAGTACATCACAACTAAATCAAGATGAAGAAATTCCCAGTACATCACAACATATAAATGAAGAGGAAGAGGCAGGCCCCAGCAATGTGCCAGGTCCCAGCAGTGTTTTCCAACCACAGCACCTTCTATCTAATTCAGCTCTGAGAGAACACAGCAATGATTATGATGATGGTCAAAATGAGCTTGATGATGAGGGGGAGATGCCAATTTTCAAGAGAGAGGAGAATGATGATTTGCCCGTTATTCCATTTATAGGATTTGATAAAAATTCCCCCCTCTCAAGATTCAGTACCAGAACCAGAGGATGCACTAAATCTAGACACAGCCCACCACGTCCCAACTCATTCAGCTCTCACTTCTCAGACACAACGCAGCCATGATACTGATGATGATGTCGATGACAGATGCCACTTCTGGAGAGAGAGGAACCTCAACAGCAACAGCATGGTGGTGAAGTGAGTGAGGGGGAAGGCAATGGAGAACAACCAGTGCAACAGGATGAGGAAATTGGTAATCAGATGGAAACAGATGATTACCAAGTGCCCGCCAATATTCTTCATAATGACAAGCATATGGAACATGAAGATGTACAAAGATTACCCCACATTCCTGACAACAACCAGCAATTTCGTGCTGGTCCACTAACAAAAACATGCCAATATTGTGTTGCACTGCGCTTCAACAAAGAACGCCTAAACTGTTGTCACAATGGCAAAGTACACCTAGAACACAATCAATACCCAGATGAACTCTCTGGTCCAGGGTCATATTGCTTCAAAATCCATGGACAAATGTATCAAGTTGGCCCTCTTCACCCTGCCAACAACACAGACCTTTTTATGTCACCATCACTGCCTATATTATATTACTTTCCATTACACTGTTTGTCCCGGCACCTATTGCACGCTCAGCCGTCCCGGTGGGGGATTCCTCTTTGACTTGGCCCACCCAAAGGTTTCTTCCATTTTTTACCCTGATAAGGTTTCTTGGAAGTTTTTCCTTTAATGCTTTGAGGGTCTAAGGTTGGTGGTGCCGGGTAGGTTAGGCTTTGTAGAATAGGTAGACTGCTAAACTTTTTGTTTTTGTACTGTATGTCTTGTGTCCTGTTCTGCGTCACTGTTTGTTTGTTATCATCATTTTGTAACTCTTGATTGTTGCTTAGGTAGATCTAGTTTGACTCATTTGCTGTAAAGTCCTTTGAGACATGCTTTGTGATAAAGGGCTATATAAATAAATGAACTTGAACTTGAACTTGAACCTCTTTTACAGTCAGCTGTACATACTTGAAGGCAGAGAAGCACTTGATGTAAGAATGATTCGCAACCCCACTCTAAACCCACAACTCATGACCTACCTCACTGCGCACAACAGGTTAGTTCACTCAGTGGTTAATACTTTTACTTAACACAAAACATGCCTACTAGACAATATCTCACATTTCCATTTATCACTTTCTCTATTCCTACAGATTTGCTGCTGCCTTCCAGAACATGCATGCGGTTGAGCAGGCTGAGCAAGCACGTACACATGCCTCTGGAGAGCCCCCAAAATGGGTCACCATGAGAATACGAGCGGGAGATAAAGACCCGCAGACCAACACCCATCGTGGTAGACTAAATGCTCCACTACACGATGAAGTGGCTGCCATATTTGTGGGTGAATACGGCCACCCCCAACCATATGACGTGGTTGTAAAGCCAACCAACCAAGCTCTACAGTCGCTAAGTTACCTGAACAGCTCAACCGATGCTATGATGTATCCACTGTTTTTCCCGAATGGGGAACTGGGCTGGCACAAAGAACAGACGCATGACGCAAATCGCCAAACGCAAACAAGATTCAAACTGACCCTACTCCAGTACTACAGCTATAAGATTGCATTCAGGCCGGAGCCACGATATTTCAATATCTTTCATAGAGGAGGCAAGCTGTTTCAACAGTTTATTGTTGATGCAAATGTCAAAGTCGAAGCACAGCGCCTTGCGTTCATCAGATCAGGTTTGTACATCCTAATCATAGTCTTACTTTCTCATAAAACATAAAATGCATGACATCACATTAATGGTGACCAAGTTTTCTAAAAATTGCTTAGTCGAATATCCATTTCAATTGTTTGTTTCTCTTGCAGCAAACTGAGAGTTGACTCGTACAAAGGGCTTATGGACTTTCTCCATGTCGCTGCAGAGGAGCAGGGTCTCCTACCTGGCAAAGTTACTGTCCTGCCCTCAACCTTTTCTGGATCTCCCAGAAGCATGGCTCAAAATTATTAGGTTATCATTTCTCTATTACTCTACCACTAAAAGCCTTTACTACACATTTCTTCATTTTTCAAATCACTATATCTTTCACCCTTATACAAATTCTCTCATACAGGATGCGATGGCTGTGGTTACTCAATATGGCCGACCAGACCTTTTCCTCACCATGACCTGCAATCCTTCTGCACCCGATATTGTTGAGAACTTACTGCCCCATCAGACTGCTTCAGATAGACCAGATCTGGTCTCACGTGTCTTCAAATTACAAGTCACCAACCTCATCAAAGACGTTCAAAGTGGCCAGATTCTGGGCGAGTCGATTGCATGGATCCATGTAATTGAATTTCAGAAAAGAGGACTACCCCATATACATATGTTGATCTGGCTAGCACCAGAAGACAAGTTGCGAACCCCGGATGAATTCCCAGATCAAGCTACAAAACCTGAACTGTTCGAGCAGGTCAAAAAAATGTATGTGCATGGTCCATGTGGAGCACTTCGGCCAAACAATGTTTGCATGGTTGAGAGATCATGCTCCAAAGGTTTTCCGAAAGACTACCTGCAGCATATTCAAATCAAGGATGATGGCTACCCTCAATACCGGAGAACAAACAATGGTGTGACTGTTAACGTCTGTGGCCAAGAACTTGATAATCGATGGGTAGTTCCATATAACCCCACCCTCACACTCAAGTATCAATGCCACATCAATCTTGAAGTGTGTTTCAGCATCAAATCTGTAAAATACATCTTCAAGTACATCTATAAAGGTCTTGATTGCGCGTATATTGAACGCACAGCAATGCACCCTGGACCACGATGAGGTAACCACATATGTTGAGGCCAGGTATGTGAGCGCTCCAGAAGCAGTATGGCGTCTGAATGAGTATCCCCTCCATGATCGCTCCCATGTCATCATCCGACTCCCCGTACATCTGACAGATGAGCAGACGGTTGTGTTCCAGCCTCATGCCATAGAAGAGGCTGTTGAGCATGCACAGAATGATTCACAACTCACTGCATAGTTCAAATTGAATCAGAATTCCCAGGATGCTCGCACAATTCTTTACCCATATATTCCTAAGGCTTATGTGTGGAACCAGCAGCGGCATCAGTGGAAAAGCAGAGTACAGCAACAGCGTGGTGAAAAGGTGATTGCACGCATGTATGGTATCAGCCCATCAGCAGGAGAGTTGTATTATCTTCGTTTGTTGTTGCTCCATGTGCCTGGATGCAAGAGCTTTGAAGATGTGCATACTAACAATGACCATGTCTATTGTACATTTGCTGAGGCAGCTGCGGCTAGAGGGCTCCTAGCAGATGACAGGCAGTGGGACCAAGCCCTCCACGAAGTGGCACAACTACAGATGCCATCACAATGCCGACAATTCTTTGTCACAATACTAACACAATGCCAACCACTCCTCAACCCACAATTGTTGTGGCAAACTCACTGTGAGTCATTATTTGAGGACTACGCTCATACCATGGCACCTGATGTTGCGCTACAACACGCATTATGTGACATCAGAGACAGGCTTCGTCAGTTTCAAAAGACGTTGGCCAATTTCAACCTCCTTCAACCTGACATACAACTGATGGTACATGATGTGATTGATGTTGAGATTGAAGCAGAAATCGTGGACACCAACATCCAACTTTTGACGCCTGAGCAGAGGCATGTTGTGGACACCATCATGGATGACCTAAGGCAAGAAGTACAAAGCCATCCAACCCCTAAACTATACTTCTTGGATGGTCCCGGAGGCACTGGCAAATCCATGGTGTTTAACACGCTAATTACTCTTGCCCGCTCTCATTCAAAGAATGTTGCTGGCAGTGCGTGGACTGGCATTGCTGCTCATCTCCTACGTTTTGGCAGAACTGTTCATAATCTCTTCAAGTTGCCTGTACCAGTCCTCGACAGTAGCACCTGCAATGTTCAGCTCACATCGTCACACGCAGCATACCTGCGCAGCATCAATCTGATACTCATTAATGAAGCGTCAATGATCCCAAACCATGCCTTCCAAGCCATCGACAAATCACTTCAAGACATCACCAACTCTCGCGTGCCCTTTGGTGGCAAACTCATCCTCATTGGTGGTGATTTTCGACAAGTACTTCCAGTTGTGCCATGAGCGACCCCTGTTGGCATACTCGAGCAGTGTATCAAATGTTCTCCCCAGTGGAAACACGTCGTCACATTCCAGTTGACACGAAACAGGCCCGGATTGGCCATCTGGCAATTCTGGCAGATGCCAGAACGGCCGGTGTGATTTTCTATTGTTTTGGGCCGACCTGACTGCGTTGTTGCAGAAAAGAAAAAATAAACGTATTCACCGGCCCAGCGCCGCACCGGCCCACTAGAGAGATTTGTATAAGGGGGTTCTCCCCCTACCGGCAAGTGGATATGGCATGGTGTGAGCGGCGGAGACCCCGGCCCTCCCCTCTGCCCAAAGTGATCTGCTCCACGTGCAGAGCACATTATCAACATAAAAAAAGCGGCCGGAAATTTTAAAGAGACGCGCCAACTGACAGCGTGGACATTCCACTGGACTGTGTACAACCAAATCATGACATAACAAATTGGGTCTTTCCTGACTTCAATGAAGATAGGAGTGAGCATGTCATTCTCACTCCTAAAAATGAGCATTCTTTGGAGATAAATGACAAGGTGTTTCAACGTCTTCCAGGCCAGGAGGAAGTGAGATACAGCTTTGATCAGGTAGTCCAACACATTCACCTACAGATTCTTTAGTGTACCTATCCTTATCTCTCATTTCTTCATATTCCCATTTCTAATTTCAGGTTGCTAATGATGGCAATGCCGATGCGCATAACCAGTATTCTCCAGAATTTCTACATTCAATAACTCCCAGTGGCATGCCTCCACATATACTGCGACTGAAGAAAGGAGCCATTATAATGCTCCTCCGCAACCTAGACAACAAGCGTGGTCTCTGTAATGGCGCTCGACTGAGAATAATCAACCTCCACCAGTCACTCATCAAACCCACGCGAGATCAGTGGTACTCATTCCTAGAGTGCGACTCAAACCATCCGATCCAGGTATTGTCACACACAATATATCGCTCCACTACTACTATAACCTGCACTCATCCACAAATTTTCCCCTTTCCCTCTGTTTACAAGGCCTTCCCTTCGTCCTGGAGAGAACACAGTTCCCTGTGCGCCTCGCCTACTCTATGACAATCAATAAGGCCCAAGGACAGACATTCAAGATCGTCTGCATCTACCTACCTGATCCCGTATTTTCACATGGTAAGGCGCTGAACACACTACTCAACTCACACATATTCACAAAATCTACTAATGCCATAATAATAAATGCCCATTTTACAACTTAAATTCTTGCATCCACAGGTCAACTGTACGTCGCCTTCTCAAGAGCGAGATCATTCAAATCTGTCTGCGTTCAGATGGCGACAAATGATAACCAAGGACTCATGAGTCATTATCTGACTAAAAATGTGGTTTGGATAGACATTCTGTTGAATGCAAAATGACTTACGTGGACATTTCTGTTGGAAATCATCTAACAATTGTGATTTATTTGGATTGCACTGATTTAGCATGTTCATTTTGCTCTAACTCTCTACTGCTCATGGATATAAATCTGTTTCATTAAACCTAAATTATCACCTTTAGTGTTTTCTACAATCAAATGTTTGGAAAATGTTGCGTGTGGTTAGTGAGCCGGGCGATGGGCGGCGCGCCACGGGTACAGGCACCTAGTTTACAGTATTACAGTTTTTCTCAATTGCTTAAACACAATTCTCATTAGTTATGGAGAATTCACTCATTGGCAATAAAAAACACTTAATGAATGTTAATTTCGGCAGAAAATGTACATATAGGGCCTTTAAAGGAACTATATGTAAATTTCTCCGTAACTAATGAGAACTAATGACACCAGCCGCGTCTCTCTCTGTTCAGCCGTTCAGTCTCTGTATGAGCAGGAATGTGGAGGACTCGGGCCGTGTTTTCGCGGCAAATCTACCGGATGTGACGTTATGTGCGTTCCCGAGCCTGCCTCTCTCACACACACACGGGGCATGCACGAACGTGTAAGAGACTGACTGCAGTTCCCCTAATGGCCACCGGTGTCAGTAAGAGTAACAATTTACATATAGGGCCTTTAAAGCAATCAAAAATGATTATTTTTCTCATCATTTGTTACATCTTCAGTCAAAAGTAAAAGCAAGACTTGGCTTCTTGTACAGGAATCGTTCTTGCTTCACTCACTCTGCAAAACGCTCCCTAATCCAAATGACTATTCTCCCGTTGTTTGACTATGGTGATGTCATTTACATGCATGCAAGCAAGAGTGACCTCGAACGCCTTAATGTTTTGTACCACTCAGCAATTAGGTTTGCCACAAATGCCCCCTATTCACCACATCATTGTGACTTATATAAGTCTGTAATTGGCCATCGTTACACACTCGATGAGAAATTAATTGACTTATACTTGTTTACAAAACCCTCCTTGGACTGACTCCTCCTTATTTGATACATCTGTTAAAATTGTCATCTACTTTTTATAACACCAGAGCTGCTCGCCATATTTTGCTAGATAATAATAATAATAATAATGGATTGGATTTATCGCCTTTCCATCACAGTGTGATGCTCAAAGCGCTTACAGAAACCATTATTAATTCATACACATTCACATCGGTGGTGATAAGCCGTAGCCACAGCTGCCCTGGGGCTAGATGTTCCCCATGTTAATACTTCTTTTGGCCAGTCCTCCTTCCAATTTGCTGCTCCCAGCAGTTGGAACAAGCTGCAAAATACTTTAAAACTGGACAAATTGATCACCCTCACTACTTTTAAGGACTCTATTGCAGAGTTGTTTACACACACCTGCAGCTGTCACCTAGCCTTTTAACTGACATTTAAATTTGTCTGTTCTGCTTCATGTCTTCCTTGACTTGTATTTTATTTGGTTGTTTTTCCATGCCTCTGTGATATATGTATTTGTATCCAATGGTCTTACCTGGATTGTTCTTTATTATTTTTCATTTTTCCCCTTCGAGAGGTATTTTTTCCCTCTCGCCATGCCATCATTGTAAATACGAATTTTTTCTTAATTGACCTGCCTGGTTAAATAAAGTAAATAAAATAAATGAGTTAATGCTGAGGGGTTTGTGCTTACAGTTTTGAGAATGTGTTTAGTGTTTCAGGAATTGTGTTTAAGCAATTGAGAAAAACTGTATTAAGCGGTGCAGCCGCTTCTATACGTGACATATGTGTGTCCGTCGTGTGTCTCCATTCATAGCATGAGATAAAACGCTTACTTCACCACCAGGGGTGTGATTTTATTTGTAACGGCAGTGCTGTGGCAGAGCGTGACGTCAGCTGCCAGCGTGGAACGCACGCGACGCACCAGTCCAGTCCAGGAAGTAATCTGCGAAACAGGGAAACAAGTGACGTTAGCCAGCAAATATCTGTCAGAATTAAACCTTTTAACACAGTTTCCAGAGGCTGTCTGGAGGGAAAGGGTGGTGTTTCCTTGCCTCAAATTTCCCGCATCACTTCCTAAAACCAAGTTGTCATTCGGGTGCATTCAAGGTAAGAGGAGCTCGGTCAGCTGTTCCTGCTAATACAGACAGATAACCTGTCGTTGCTAGCTAGCCCTCAGTGTCATCTTTTTGACAGCCAACAGCCAAACACTGTATTTATTTGGTGTTATGTATTCTTGTATTATTAAAGTGGAAGAAGCCGTATGTTGCTATTAAAAGTTTATTTTCAATATGACGGTGCAGCTGCTCTAGCTAGATCAATACCTTGTCACTGTTGAAAGACAGCTGCCTGCTGACATTGCAGTCATGCGAAGCAAGGAGGGGAAAGGAGACAGATAGACTAGGTCATTTACTTTATCCTAGCATTATATTTCTCTCCTCCACTAGTAAGACAGAACCAATGCAGTTGTGAAATTGATACTATGTCTGACATAACATATAAGCTATTGGTCAATAGTAACACATTAAAAAGTGTATGTAGCAGTGAAATAAGAAGAGAAAAGCAATGGAAGCCCTGCTATAACTCTTAATGGAGTAATACAAATTTGTTGCAGTTAATAGTGTAATGACAATAAAAGGGATTGTTATTTTTAAAAATAATCCTGTTCAAGTAATAAATTCCAAATGAGTGTAAAAGTTACCTTATAACTTTGTTTTCCTGTTAAGTTAATAATTATTACATTATTGGGTTTTATTACATTACTGAGAAGGCAGACATTTTCTGTTTTCAAAAATGAAATAGCTGAACTGATAATGTAATAATAGTCAAAATTCAACGTTAATGGGAGGTTATTATATTAACAGATGTAACATGCTATAAGGATAAAGTATAGGCAGCCCAACCGTTTTTTAAAGCTCCATACTACTGTCTTTATAGACGTCTTTGCACTCCAGTTGTCCAAAGTAAACATACCATGATGAGCAAATGAAGTCTCCACACCCTTTTAAATTCTGTAGTTCTTTTGCCTTGAGGCCTGAAATGAAAACCCATTCAATCAGACTTCTTTCACTTCTATTTGGATATAGCAACCAGCAAAATCAAGGTAAAAACAAAAGGCTACTTATCTCTGAAAATGGAAAACTAAAACACCGTTGTTGTGTAACTGTGCACACCCTTTATAATTGAGGGTTGTAATTGTGTTAAGATTTTACTAATCACATTCCAAAACAAGCACAAAGCTAATCTGCCTTCATTTGAAATCAGTTGAAGAGATTCTAATTAGATCAATTAAAATTGGGAGTTTCTTGAAATTGCAATTGGGGGTTATTCCAAAACAGAGTATGGGCCAGAAAGTGAGTTTTGAAAGCCAGAAATCTCAGCACCTGGTGAAGTAATCCTTGAGTCACTGGTATTGGGTATTGATCAATAACCCCATCAACCCTGCAGATATATTATGGTCATTTTGTGCTGTGGGACAGTAAAACATTTTATGTATTTCCCCTTTAATACATTGTCAGAGATGAGACTTTTGTTTTTAACGTTATTTTGCTGGTTACTATATGCAAATGAAAGTGGAAAAAGTCAGATTTAATGGGTTTTAATTTCAGGCTTAAGGCCAAAAAAAAAAAAAGACTTTTGATACCCACTCGAATTGTCCCAGCGTTTATCACAGCCATAATGTGCTTATGTGATCTGTTGAGCTCAGGCTAGGTAGCAGAAAATCCAGTTTGATGAAAACAAGTTTCCTCACATTTCTGGTCACAGTATCAATTTTTCTCTACGGCCATTCTGCCCAATCAGAAAGAGGAGACCCTTGGGTTATGTTCTAAGTAAATAACTAAGGCTAGGCTATACTTTGGCCATTTCATTTTGGCTTGACTTTCCCAGTCACTTTCAATTGCCACTGTAAATAGCTGGAGCCTGCCTACATGACAACTTCAATATTTAACTTTTTTTAAAAACATTTAGACTTCCCTACATTTTACCATGATAGATACACATTGTTTGTGTGTTTTTACATGTGTGTGTCCTAGTTGTGCATACAAGTTAGTTAAGTCACTGTGTATAAATATGGGTGCACATGTATATATGCTATATGCACACACAACTATCAGTGTTGCTGCCTTCACAATGATTTGGAAATGATGGCTCTACTGACCCCCC